>BHFT01007577.1:0-26440 GCA_004320025.1 Laticauda laticaudata
TTATGCAAATTTTTGCCCCTTTTGAGAGCAGATAACAACGGATGTAACATTTTTCTCGTCCGTTGTGTCCTTTTTACTAACGTTTTGCATCCGTTGGGCAGTGTGACAGGGCCTTTAGAAATTAAATTTCTAATCTGAATGTAAAGCATTAAACCTATGAAGTAATTTCTCTTGAAAATTGTAGTCAACTTCCATTTTTCCAACTTCAGGAGATTCAGACTTAGTACATGGAGGACAATCTGTTCAGGCTTTTCTTAAGATGCTATGTTTCTCTGACTTGGGGCTTCTTTCCTCCAAATATCAGCTGCAAGGGATCAACAATGGATGATGGGTATATCTTCATCTCCTGTTTATGAGTGTAGCTTTTGTGTGTGTATTGCGGGGGGGGGGGGGGGGGGNTATTGGGGGGGGGGGGGCAGAGCCAAGATGGGCCTTGGACTGATCAGTCTGGGACATGCTTATATTATTATGTAGTAATCAAGACTTTTCTCTTCAGGCAGACCATTTCAATCAGATTAGCATTAATGATTACTTTAACAGTTTGGAGGGATTGTAGGTGCTTTCTTTAAATTGCTACCTACCTTGAGTGCCTATAGGCAAAGTAAGGGGTATAAACTGTAAACTAAATAAATGAACCATTTATATCATTTCTTATGCTATTCCAGAGAATCCCTACCTTCCAAGAGTACATCTATTGAGCGTTGAGGAGCAGAAGAAACTGCATAGATTACATACATGTGTGCACACGTTTGTGTATGCACACAAAAACCACAGACAATAAATGTATACAATGTACTGTCTCTCTTCTAATGCAGCTGAAAATCTGTTAAACATTATTCTGGTTAATCAATAAATAACAGAAAGAATCAAACACAGAGACAGTTTATGACCCAAAAGGGATATCTATATTTTTAAAAAAGGCCTAGACTGATTTTATAATCTGACTGTTATCACAAAGGTCATCAAAGAACTTAGAAATAGTATTTTCTCTATTAATTGTGAATTGTAGTTCAATTAGCCTAAATTGACATATCATAGTTTAACTAAGTTAGGTTCTTACTAGTTTCTGATTTATTTTTATATGTATTACATTTATTGGAATATTTTTCATGCTACATTTATTTGAAAAGAAAAGCAATTTTTGCCAAATAGTTTATTTTCTAAAGAGGAGTGTCTTCTTAGATTCTATAGCATCAGAATAAAGGATGTTTTTCTATCTAATTTTCTATTAGAGAATAGGGCAGGAATTATCTGACATAATTCCAGATAAATGTATTGTGATTTCCCCTCCTCTCAACTATTTTTGCTATAATAATCACAAAAACACCACATAATATGCAGAAATAATTCTGAGCAGTTATGTTTTGTTGTACACTGTCATATGTTTTTATATATGCTGCTTTCTTCTGTATAAGTAGATTCAGCAGCAAATGCCTGAAGGCTTGTAACACATGTTCAGGTTTTGTGCCACACAACAGGATAAAGGAAGGCTAGTAATATCAACTAAGAGAACATTACATCCCACAAGGGATGAGAATTTCTTTTGTGTCCCCTTCCTACACATGATCTAACCCCTTCACTGACAAGAAAACATTTGAATCCTATAAGATAGGAACTATCAAGACACATAATCTATCAAGTGGAATTATTTGCTTCCCCATTGACTTTCAGAAGCATTCTGTTCTGCAGTTCCTGTGCCTGGAGTTTACATTCAAAGTCATCAGTCTGATTATAGGAAGGTATACTATAATCTAATACTGTACATTTTATGAGAGAGTCTCTGCACCGGAGTCAAATTCCTTGTATGCCCAATCACACTTGGCCAATAATGTATTCTATTCTATTCTATTCTATTCTATTCTACCTACTACTCTACTCTACTCTATCTACTCTACTCTACTCTACTCTACTCTACTCTACTCTATTCCATTCCATTTCCATTCCATTCTATTTCTATTCTATTTAGTCCGCACGGTTTTGTTAAAAACAGATCATGCCAAACCAATCTTATTTCATTCTTCAACATAGTGACTAAATTAGTAGACCAGCAAAATACTGTGGACATAATATATTTAGATTTCAGCAAGGCATTCGATAAAGTAGACCACAACCTACTTCTTTAGTAAGCTAGAAAAAAGTGGAATAAATAGTACCACCACTAGATGGATTCACAACTGGCTGGCAAACCATATTCAATGAATAGTCCTTAATGGGTCTAAGTCTACATGGAAGGAAATAAGCAGTGGGGTGCCACAAGGTTCTGTCTTAGGCCCAGTACTCTTCAATATCTTCATTAACGACTTAGATGAGGGAACAGAAGGGGAATTTACCCAATTTGCAGATGATACAAAGCTGGCAGGAATAGCTAACACCCAAGAAGATAGACTCAAGATCCAGATGGATCTTGACAGACTAGAAACACTGGGCCATATCTAATAAAATGAAATTCAATATAGAGAAAAGTAAAGTCCTACACTTAGGCAAGAAAACACAAAAGTACAATATAGACTGGGTGAAACCAGGCTCAATAGCAGTAACTGTGAGAGGGATCCTGGAATCTTAGTGGACAACCAGCTAAATATGAGGCCAGCAGTGTGCAGCAGCTGCCAAAAAAGCTAATACAATCCTAAATTGTATCAACAGAGGGATACAGTCAAGATCAAGGGAAGTACTAATACCACTCTATAAAGCCTTAGTAAGACCACACCTAGAGTACTGCATCTAGTTTTGGTCACCACATTATAAAAAAGATGTTGAGAGTCTAGAAAAAGTACAGAGAAGAGTAACCAGGATGATTAGGGGACTGGAGGCTAAAACATACAACGAGCAATTGCAGGAACTGGGCTCGGCTAGTCTAGTAAAGAAAAGGATCAGGGGAGACATGATAGTGGTCTTCCAATATTTTGAAGGGCTGCCACAGGAGGAAAAGGTCAAGCTATTTTCTAAAGCTCCTTTAGGCCAGATAAGGAATTATGGATGGAAACTGAACAAGGAGAGATTTAACCTGGAAACAAGGAGAAACTTTCTGACAGTGAGAACAATCAACCAATGAACACCTTTGCCCTCAGAAGTTGTGGGGACCACATCAGTTGAGACTTTCAAGAAGAGATTGGACTGCCATTTGTCAGAAATGGTGTAAGGTCTCCCGCTTGGGCGGAGTGTCAAACTTGATCTCCTCACATGATACATTGTTACATGTTGTGATGTTTTTTGCTTTTGCAGAGCCAAGGTGGGCGTGGCCTGTGCATAATGCATTGGGCCCATGACCGACAAGGTCCCTTCCAATTCTATATCTGTATCTGTATCTCTATTCTATTCTATTCTGTTCTATTCTATTCTATTCTATTCCATTCCATTCCATTCCATCCATCCCATCCCATTCTATTTTCTATTCTATCCTATCCTATCTTATCCTATCCTGCCCTATTCTATTCTAAAATGCAGCTTTAGAATAAAGTTAGTAATACCAGTTAAGCTGAAATCCATGTATTTAAACTTCAGAGCAGTTAAATTTCTGGAGAACTATACTTTTTTATATTAATCCATCTTGAGAATTATAAAGAAATAATGGAACAACATTACATTTAAGACAATATCTATTTTATTCTGCAATTTTGTAGATCATGGAGCAGCATAAAGGCAGGTTTTTATAAATACACATAAATGTAACTAAATAAAAATTCATGGATCCCTTGTTTTGAAACTTCATAGTGTATATTTGTTTAAAAAGAGCTGAGAGCTAAAACAAAATCTGAATATACCTCAATTTTTCCAAAAAAACCCCAAATATCAAAATAATAAGGATTTATTTACTTGATAATAAAGTTTAGATTTTTTGAAGTAAGGTTCATGTTTAGATTTGAATCAAAGCAAATAGTCTCCAAAATGGCCCAATCATAACTCTTTCAAAAATTTGAAAATAGAGTCAGAACCAAATCATGTTTCTGATATGTCCCACTAGTTGGAATGAAAAACAGCTAAGAAATAGCAGCTGAAGCAAGGAACAAAAATAGCTAGGTTGAATCATGACCTTGTAATATAATTATCTGCTAAAATATATTAATAAGAGAACAGCCTTTTCAAAAGATAATTCATAGGAAGTTGAAACAAATTTTTATCTCAAAAGAAATCAAATGAACCAACTTATAATGGAAAATATCTCAATTATTCCCATCCACCAAAAAGGCAAAATGCAAGTGAATAAGAATGAACAAATACTTCCTTTTGCATGTGATGCCATGGTTCATTAGATGTCATGTCTTCTGATGGGATAACATTTTTTTTTGCTACATCATGGAACTGGTCCAGTCTCACTGGTGCATTTTATAATGCCTGAGATGTGACACTTATGCTAGATTTGTGTGAAGAAAATTCTTACACATTTAGACAAAAGTTCTGTCTGTCTGTCTCTGTCTCTGTCTCTGTCTGTGTGTGTCTCTCTCTCCCTCTTTCTCATTATTCACACCCTACATCCTTAGCTAAGAGAATGCCAACCATCTAAATACGTTGCTGTCATAATTAGCATTGCTCAAGTTGGTTGATACTTTCAAGGACATATTGATATATTGACCCTTTAAGGCATGGGTGTCAAACTTGATCTCCTCACATGATACATTGTTACATGTTGTGATGTTTTTTGCAGAGCCAGGGTGGGCGTGGCCTGTACGTAACGCATTGGGCCCATGGGCTGCCAGTTTGATGCTCCTGCAGGTATCAATTAAGCATCTCTCACAATAATCAGGATTCAACTGATATGCTCTTTCAATCTTTCAACAGCAACAATAAAGGAGTCGCTGTCTGCTGAGAAAACATCCTTAATAATTTCTATTTAATACTGTAGTGCCCACTGCAATGCATTTGCCTGTTTTGGAAGAGTTCTTTTTAATCACCCAAATATTTATTTTCCTTTGTGATGGTGAATTTCACTTTCTGGTGATAGGAATCAATCTGGAGGATGTTGTAGAGTGCAAGAACTGAAACAGCCAAACCAAGGGCAGGGCCAGCCGAGTGGTTTTTTTGCTTTTTCCTGGATTTGTAGGAAGATCCTTTGTTTTATTTTTTTAAAGAACTCTGAAGCTGGTGTTAAGGGTTATCTTTAGTTTTAGCCTCCTATGCATGAGAACCATGTTGACAATTTTTGTCAGTTAACATATGAAAGTTTTCTCCATCCCATTTTAAGGTTATGGTATGTAAAGAGAGAGAAAAATGATAGTATAAAGCAATTCTGCATGTCTGGAAAAACCAAATCTGTATTATACTCTTAAACAGCTGGGTAAATAAGACTAAGAGACACCGTGTGTTGCCAGTCTTGCCAATAGCCAGCTGATGTTCTTCTGGCATGAATCTCAGTCAAGATTTTCTCTCTCCAAACACAGCACTCTGAAGTACTACACTGATGCTTAAATGATGCTTATATGACACTGTGAGTTCAAATTCATATCCTTATTGTAGTTTTTAAAGCATGCAGTTGGTCTATTCCCTCAACAGACTATGCTACCTTTAATATACTCCCAATAAGTACCTATTTTTCCCTCTTAAAATGATGAATTGCAATAATGAGCAATCTTTTTAGGGCCACATTTTGTTTCTATTTCTTTAAAACAATTACTCTCCTGAGAGGTCATAGGTGATGTCACATGTCAGTGGATGGACTGAGCCAAATAGTTCAGCCTGGTTTGGAAATTATGTTCCCCTTATTGCCCTGCCAAAATATAAACATTACTAGTTTTCATTTACTTTGTTTGGGGATGATTTGGAAACTTAAGAAACATTGCTGGAGACTCCATGCAGCCCATTGGTTGTTGGTTTAGAATAACAATAAATGTATACAAAAATATGAAGTAATAAACATGAAAAATCAATGAAAAAAGAAGGCATCTGGACAATGGCTAAGATTATGAAATACATTTGGGGAATGCCCAGGGGTGGGATTCATTTTTTTTAACAATCGGTTGTGAGCGTGGCTTGGTGGTCATGTGATTGGCTGGCCATCGCCAACTCAACATCACTCACGCATCTCCTTGCCTAGCGTCTCATGACTGTGGGGATGCTGCAACAGTCATAAGTGTGAAAAATGGTCGTAAATCACTTTTTTCAGAGCCACTGTAACTTTGAATGGTCACTCCACACAAGCAAAGTACCAGCAAAGGAGAGGAAAAAAAATCCATAGACATTCTTGAGACATGAAGTCTAGTCCTGCCAAGAATGTAATAAGGGTTAACGGAGAGGCAATTTCTGTAAGCAACACCAGAATGTTTCCTTCCTGCCTTCCTTACAGGATTAGGCCAGTAATTTCTTCTAATAACCGGTTCTCCGAACTGCTTAGAATGTTAACAATCGGTTCTAGAGAATAGGTGCGAACCTGTAGAATCCCACCCTTGGGAATGCCTACCATCCAGATCAATAGCCAAAATTACTGCCTTTTTAATGAAATACTCATTTCTATCTGGAAAACAAAACATTTAACTAGAACCGAAACAGAACTTCAGACAAGGTATCCTCTGCATCACCTAATATGATCTGCCTGAATCCTTATGAAAAATAGCTGGTCCTGTCATTTTCATAGTTAAAACAACTAATCATAAATTGTTAATCATGGCTTTCTTAAAGCTAGATAATCCTCAGGACATACCACTCAGTGAAAAATGTATAATGTACTGGAACAATACACAATTGTGAAAGATGCATTGAAAGTAGTTTCATTCCAGGTAAATTGCACAGTGCTCTGGGTGTAATCCCCAGGGAGCCTCTGTATGGGAATTTATTAATGGACTGCGTCTATCCTAGAAAGAAAGCTTACACTTCTATTGGATTTGTTACAGATCTGCAGAACCAGACCTTGTTATAGGACTTTAAATAAATCAAAGACATTGTAAGTTCTGCTACTCATTGACAGGTAGCCATAATAGCACTTAGGCTTTTATACCACTTCACAGTGCTTTACAGCCTTCTCAAAGTGATTTATAGCAACAGCATATTGCCCCCAACAATCTGGGACCTCATTTTACTGACCTCAAAAGGATGGAAGGCTGAATCCACCTTGAGCCAGTGAGGATCGAATCCCTGGCACTCAGCAGAATTCGCCTGCAATTCTGCATTCTACCATGCATTCTACCACCATGGCTCCTCATAGACTCAGCTGAATAAACAAACAAGCAAAGGGGGGGGGGAATGCTTTGGGTCCTTTCAGTGTGCAATTCTGGATTCCAACTCCCAGGTGAGACCAGTACTTCCTTTATCTGATTAAAAAAATAAAATCTCTATGTTCCATTTTGAAAAAGTTCCTCTTTTACTAATAAAGTTTACATTGCAATGAGCAATACTTTTAATCCTCTCCAGAATTTGCCTATGTTCTGACAAATTCCAGAAGAAAATATTCATTGGTTTGTTATTGACAGTTTAAAAGTCTTGATACTTTAACCCTTTGTTGTGCAATAAGTTTCTACATATGTTTTAGAAACCACCAATTCTGTAGCCTATAAAACTGTTGTTCAGTTATTGAGCAAAGTTCATTCATTAATTGGATTTCTATGCTTTTGAAATCATCATATCTTCCTGATAGATAATAACTGTGTATTACTGAACAAATTAAAATGTTCATATAAAAATACATCAAATAAGAATAAGCACCAACCAAATAAACTTATAAGAGCACTGCCTTATCGATTCTCAACTGCCTTCCAGAAAACCCTGTTTTAATCAGTTTCCTGAAATTAATCATCAACTAATCTAACTTAAAGAGGAAATCCTGGAATTGGAATCATTGAAAAATAAGATTGTTTAGACTCAGCCTCTTATAGTTTAAAAAATGAAGTTTTTTTCTCCTGGAAGATACATTTTAGACAAGTTGACTCTGGTTTGAGAAGTTGATACTACATGTACCTTAAGGCCCTGTCCCACTTCACTTATGGATGCAAAGAGGATGTAAAACGTTAAAAAAAGCTTGCCATCCGTTGGAAAACGCTATGCATCCGTTGTGTACTCATTGCATATGTGTTTCATACGCTCTATCCATCGAGGATCCGTCCACTGAGATTTCATCTGTGCAAGAAGTTTTGAGCTGCACAAAACTTTGTGAACAGATTAACTTTCCGCCGTGTACGATGTAAATCTGCGACATACGAGCAACTAACGTTCTATGTCCATTTATCATCCGTTAAACATCTGCTGTATCCTCTCTGCATCCTCTGAGCATCCTTGCAACTCACATCCGCTGCAGCTGAAAACGGAAAGAGGGAGGAAACAAAAGGTACACGGAATGTCTATACATAGTTAGTATATTCCGTTCTGTTTATGCAAATTTTCACCACTTTTTGAAGCGAATGGCAATGGATGGAGCCACCCCCGAAATTTTGCTCGTCCGCTGTGTCCTTTATGCATACGTTTTGCGTCCGTCGGCCAGTGGGACCTAGCCTTTAGTACCAAGCCATAAAGCTTTATAGGATTAGGCATTCTGAATTGCACAGGATAACTTATTGGCAATCAATGCAGAGTTTACAATGTAAATGTGATTTATTTGGGGCAATGAGCTTCAGCAAAAAAGTGATTTGTGGCACTTTGAATCAACTACACTGTTTCGGTGTCCTTCAAAACAGCCCTGTGTAGAGTTCTGTCCAGAGGAATTAGAACTGGGGACATGGTGGCTCAATGGCTAAGACGCTGAGCTTGTCGATCAGAAAGATCAGCCTTTCGGCAGTTCGAATCCCAAGCACCACGTAATGGAGTGAGCTTGCATACTTGTCCCAGCTTCTGTCAACCTAATAGTTTGAAAGCATATAAAAAAGCAAGTAGAAAAATAGGGACCACTTTGGTGGCAAGATAACAGCATTCTGTGCGCCTTCGGTGTTTAGTCATGTCAGCCACATGACCAGCGCTGGCTCTTCGGCTTTGTAACAGAGATGAGCACCAACCCCCAGAACTGGAAATGACTAGTATGCATGTGCAAGGGGAACCTTTATCTTTACCTTAGAGTTCTGTCTAGAGCATCAAGGTAGAAGTCCCTCAGCACCAAATGGTGATGCAGCTCCAATATTGGAGACCAGGCCAATGAACTTGGGATACTCTTTAACTGGACAGAGCAAGACAATTGGCATACTAGAAGGATTGTTGTGGCCTAACTTAATATGCAGGTATTTGTGTCCCATTAGCTTGGCAAGAGAGTGTCTGGTAAAGAAGATGTTCCTGAAGATAAATGTTCCTGCACTTCTCTTGCCTTGGTATTGAAGCTCCATGGGGCCTGTTCCTCCATAATTAAACCCTGGGAAATTGATTTTGTTACAAATAGACTTAGCATTCACAAGAAACAACATGAAACCAATATGAGGAGTTCTGCAGCCAAAAAGTCCCAAAGTTTGGGGTTTTTTGTGCCAAAAGCAGAAATCAGTCTCTCAAACTGCTGATTTTTTTTTTTCCTGGAATGGCAAAGATCCAAATTCCTCTATGTGTCTTTCATGGTTGTTTTTTTTCCTTTTGAGAGCTACACAAATTTGACATGGGAAGCAGATTGATTCTTTCTTTCTTTCTTTCTTTCTTTCTTTCTTTCTTTCTTTCTTTCTTTCTTTCTTTCTATAGTTCTAAGTAGAAAATAGAGCATGGACTGTAACTAGAAACTTCATTTAGAAAAGAAATTGCACACATCAGGAAATTTTTCACAACATTGTCTTATATCAAATGGTGTCCACATTCTTTAGGTGTTTCTGTCCAATACTGTTTAAACAAAACAATTACTTGTGATGATTCTAGGCTTACTAAACAATTAACTTCACTTTTATGTTTGTAAATCATGTAAATAAACTTAGAGTTTAATTTAATTTTAAGTTTAGATTTAGATAATATCCATGGTGGAGCTCACAATGAATGGGCTTTGCAAATAGAGCATATATGACAGAACAGATAGTTTTTGACTTATTATCATAATTGAGCACAATGTCTCTGTTGCTAAGTGAGACATTTGTTAAGCGAGTTTTGCCTTATTTTACAACCTTTCTTGCCAGTTATTAAGAGAATCACTGCAGTTGTTAAATTAGTGACATGGTTGTAAAGTGAATTTGACTTGCTTGACAGATTACAGAGATTATATGACCCCAGGACAGTGTAACTATCATAAATATGAGTCAGTTGCCAAATATCTGAATTTTGATCATGTGACCATGGGGATGCTGTAACGGTTATAAGCGTGAGAAACAGTCATAAGCCACTTTTTTCAGTGCCTTTGTAACTTTGAAGTGTCACTAAATGAATTGTTGTTAAATTGAGGACTACCTGCATTTAACATGTTGAGCTGATTGATATGCTATTTTCTTTATGGGACACTAAATGGAGTATTATAATAAGATTAGTAGTTTTTGTAATTGGAGAACACTGCAGGATCATTGAAGCTTCTGAATATATCTTTCTTTTGTCTCACTGAGAACATTTAAATTAGTCTAATATATATTGCAATTATCATATTGGGTATTTTAATATTGTATGCCATAAAATGTTACTTAAAGGTGTTTGTCACTATAGTTTTGCACAAAATAATGAAAGCTGAGATGATGCCGTCTCCTCCAAATCAACGTTTCTCCCATTGCTGAAATGAACTGGCCTGTAGGCTGGAATGCAACTGTTAATATTATTACATAGCAGAACTGTTGGAGAGGAACTGAAGACTACTTTATCCAGCTGAGATGGCCAGGGGGATTTTCAGAAGGTATTAGTTTTATTTCTTTCAGTTTGTTTCTGAGTCTGATTGACTTTTCTATAAGATTATCAGGTAGAAAGTCTCTTCTTTGGGGTTGGTCTTTTATTTAGCTTGTTTTTAGAGGCTGCTGCCAAGTCAGTCATGGTTCGATAAACTATTTATTGCTTACATAAATTAGGATGTACAAAAAATGTCATAGTTAATGCTGTATCTCTATTATTTATCTGGCAATTTTCAGGAGTAATATTCATTCTAGAACTTAAACCTCTCATGAATACCTGCTAAGATTTTTTTTTCCTCAATTTTGGAGAGTTTTTCATTATTTTCCACAATGGGCCTCTTTTAGTAGACTTTTCAGCGATAGTCACATGGTAACTATTCAAAAGAGTGCATGTTCCTTTTGTTATATGTTAGTTATTGCTTTAGGATTTTGTAGCTATAATATCATACCAATAATATGGTTGAAACCTGGAACAGTTGGAGGGATTTATTTATGAATGGAAAAACAAAGGTTTCATATTAGCAGCTTTTTTGGCAATGAGTGAAGTCATGTTACAGAGATGACAGGTTTGGGCGTATCTGGGCTGAAGATAATGCAATCTGCTATGGTCCCTACAGCCAGCATCATGATGGCTGGAAATATGAAGCAATGTCTTCTGCATTTCTTGAACTAACATTTAAAACTTCCTACTAATTTGAAGTAAATTAACAACTTTAAATTCAGACTAATGCACTTCAACTCTGTGGGGTGATAGGTTGAAAGAGGACTTACAATGTCAAGATCCAATATTACTCTTAATATGTTTATTAAATGTTCTGTTTTGTTTTTTAATGTCAGCTGGAAATACTTTAGTAACACAAATACATTCGTGCAGATTTCTGTAGATGGGTAAGTCTCGGAGTGAAATTCAAAAATTTTCCCGACAGGCTTGGTATACTTAGTATAATAGTAATAGCAACCAGGGCCACTTTTTTTACCGATTCAAATTATCCCTACCACCTCTCCTAAGGTGGGCTGAGGTGGTTGAATTTCACCCCTGGTAAGGCTCCCCTGATGGCTTACCTGTTATAGAGATCCTCTCTGCCAACGGAGTAGCACTTCCATAATGGTAAAGACTAATGGTAAAGACATTAGTCTAAAACTAATACATAATGGTAAAGACCTAATGGTCAAGACTGCAATGACGACACCATTAAAGCCAACCTCTTTAACACATTCTTTGGCTCAGTATTTGTAAACAGCTGGATCATGCCAGTATTTCCTAGCCAAACCACAGAAAACTACAATGATCTAATACATATCGATTTACAGAAGACAATGTGAAAAAGCACTACCAATCTAAAACCATCTCTATCTGTTGGACCAGATGGAATATGTGCCTACTTCTTAAAAAAGCTACCCACTGCCATAGCAGAACCTCTAAGCATAATCTTTGAAAAATCTTTCAGGACCAGCTCCTTGCCTAACCTATGGTCATAAGCCACAGTCATCCCCATCTTCAAAAAGGGAGACCCCAGCCTAGTTGAAAATTACAGACCAATCTCCTTGTGCTGCTTCACCTGTAAAGTCATGGAATCAATTATTAACCAATCCATTATCTTCCACTTAGAGACAAACAACCTACTTTCTAATAAACAATTTGGTTTCAGAAAAAAAAACTATCCTGTAAATCTGCAACTGCAAAAACATATGGACTACACAACTCAATCAGGGCAAAGCAATAGACTCAATTTACATAGACTTCTGTAAAGCCTTTGATTCAGTGGTACACAACAAAGTACTCCTAAAATTAAAATTTTATGGTAACTCTGGACAACTGCATAACTGGACAGAAGCATTCCTGTCAAACATACAACAAATGATCAAAATTGGGAGCGTCCTATCAAATTCTGCACCTGTCAACAGTGGTGTCCCCCAAGGCAGTGTTCTAGGACCAACTCTCTTCATACTCTACATAAATGATCTCTGTGATCATATTAAGAGCAACTGCGTTCTCTTTGTTGATGATGTAAAGCTGTTCAATACCACAGACAATACAGCTACCCTTCAAAAAGATCTTGACTATGTGTCAGAATGGTCAAACAAATGGCAACTTCAAATCTCAACAAATAAATGCTCTATCTTACATATTGGCAAAAAAAAAATCAGAAAATAAAATACAAGCTGAATAGTCAAGACTTGTTGATGATCCAAGCAAGAAAGGACCTTGGAATACTCATATCTCATGATCTAAGTTCTAGAGCCCATTATAACTACATAGCCAAAAGGCATTAAGTGTTGTAAACCTATTCCTGCATAGCTTTTTCTCTGGTAATATCACTCTACTAACTAGAGCATACAAAACATTTGCTAGACCAATACTAGAATACAGCTCATCAGTCTGAAACCCATATTACGTATCTGATATTAGTACTGTTGAGAAAGTCCAGAAATATTTCATAAGAGTTCTCCACTCCTCTACTCCTGTACCTCTACCTTACGCCACCAGACTTGAAATTCTAGACCTAGAAAACCTTGAATTATGCTGTCTTCAGTCTGATCTAAGTATGGTATATAAAATCATACATGACTTACCTGTCAATGAATTACTTCTTCAGCTTCAACCATAACAACACAAGAGAACACAATAGATACAAACTCAAGGTTAACTGCACCAAACTTGATTGCAGGAAATACGACTTCAACAACAGAGTGGTCAATGTTTAGAATACTGTACTTGACTCTGTGGTGTCTTCTTCAAACCCCAAAAACTTTAACTTTAAACTGTCTACTATTGACCTCATTCCTTTCCTGAGAGGTCTGTAGGAGGCATGCATAAGCGCACCAATGTGCCTACCATCTCTGTCCTATTGTTTCTCTTATTTTTCTTATATGTACCCATTTCATATATTCATAACTATGTATATACTTATACTTATTATCTTGTAAGTGATTGACAAATCAAATCAAATAAATAAATAAATAATACTCTACAGTTTATTAAAGAGCTTGTAGGTAGCTTTCCAATTTAGTTCCTTTCTGCCATCTGCAAATTCAGCTTTTTTGTACCCAGGGGAGATTTACAATACTGAATCTTTTTCCTTTCACATTTCCTTTACACTTTATTAAAGATGTAGGTACATTGAAAGCTAGCCTGTGTGAAGCAGATCCCTGAAAAATATAATCAAAACAATAGTTTGGGTGGTTGTTGTATTTTCCTTGCGATTATTTAAAAGTTAATCTTTTAAATTGAAAAATCTTTTTTAAGAACACTTAGTTGCTGAGTTAATAAAAAGATAGATTCAACAATAATCTGCAGTTTACAATTAAATTACCATAAATATGCAATTGATCAATACATTACCAACACTGAGCATTTGGAATTCACCTCAAAGTTTGGCAACTTGTACCAAGCAGCCCATGAATTATGGCCAGATTCTTTCACAATCATTAAAAACAGAAACAACCGTATCATAACCTTTTAGTAATGCTGAAGTGTTGGTTTTTTGTAATGAGTTGGAAAAAGACTTAAAATATTTCCATGCAGCAGTGAATAACATGCTATATTATGCAGCATTGCCCTTTTCTGTGGACAAGTAAGTGCTGTTTATCAAAGATCTCTTTCAAAACTATTATTACTTTAGTATTAGCCAATAATTTTACTGCTTTCTTTGTAACATGGCTTGGGAGTTAAGAATAAGGTTCATCTCTCATCATTTCCTCGGGGTACTAGTGAATATTCATTTCCCTTTAGGGACCCAGAAGGAATTGTTTATAGTATCATTATAATCACCATCACCACCACTGTTTTTCACCATCACCAACATCGTATATTTTGAACATCTGCACCTTTTACTTCATTGTATCCCTGAGGAATAAAATTCTGAAGAGATTTTATTTAGCCATTTCAGTTTATAGTAGTCTATGGCAGGGGTGGGATTCAAATTTTTTAACAACTGGTTCTATGGGCGTGGCTTAGGTGGTGGCGTGGCTTGATGGTCATATGACTGGGTGGGCATGGCTTGATGATCATGTTATTGGCTGGGTGTGGCCAACTCAGTATCACTTACATCGAGGCATGCATCTCCTCGCCTGGCCTCTCATGACTGTGGGGATGCTGCAACAGTCATAAGTGTGAAAAATGGTTATAAGTCACTTTTTTCAGTGCCATTGTAACTTTGGTCACTCCACACAAGCAAGTACCAGAAAAGGAGGAGAAAAAACTTCAGAGATGTTCCTGAGATAGGAAGTCTAATCCTGCCAAGAATGTAATAAGGGTTAACAGAGAGGCAGTTTCTGTAAGCAACACCAGAATGTTTCCTTCCTGCCTTTCTTACAGGATTAGGCCAGTAATTTCTTCTAACAAACCGGTTCTCCAAACTGCTTAGAGTGTTAACAACCAGTTCTAGCGAATAGGTGCGAACTGGTAGAATCCCCCCCCCCCCGTTCTATGGGCATTCTCCTTTCCTTAAAAAAGCACAGCTTGTTGGAGGTCAGTTCGGAAATTCAGTTTCCTTTAATTAGAATGTTCTCCCAAGGACATCTGAAGTGATTGCTCTATTCACCTCTCATGGTTTTTTTTTTTTTTAATCTTTGTCGATTTCCCATGCAGTGCCTCTTTTTGTCAATCAAATTCTTTGACTGAGAGACAATGCCAACAGTGGTGCATCGTTATACAAAATATGAATTTGGTCCAGAATGGACTGTGGGCTTTTTTATTTCATTAATGCTATATACTTCCAATACTATCCTTTGCTGCCCTCAGGGACCCGCTCAGAGTTTATGAAGAAATGCTCAATCCCTCAGTTACATCCATGCAGAGAAATTGAAGCAGCGCTTTCTGGATGCTTTCTTTTCATTTGAGCTGCATGATCCCAAGACAGGCATGAAACAGAATAAAGCTGCTAAAGGCAGCCACATTTTGCAGTTATAAATGCCTCAATATTAATTACTTTTCTTACACTGACATTCATACTTACGCCTTTCACAGGCTTAATATACATTTTGAAGCAGGAGAGGTGAATTTGATTTGAATTTTTTTTTAAATCTAGCATTGAATTGCTTTGGCCTGTATTACATTTTAAGATTTTCCTCTGGCTCTATAGTCAACTGACTTTTCATAAAGTCTGTGCAAATTTAAATAAGCAAATACAAGGTTTCTCCATGGAGAAAGGCTAAAGATCTTTAATCTGCTTCAAAATCATGATATTTCGGTAATATTTTGAGTCTTCCATGTTTCTCAGCTATTGGTTTAGCCTTCCTTAACTTGGTGCCCTCTGAATATATTGGGATTACAACTCCCAATTTTCAAATGGCACAGCCATGGGGAAAGGCTGCTCCAGAGGAACTTAAAATCCAAAGAACAAACAAATTTACTTGAATTGCACTGGGCATGGTATAAAACCAAAATTTAAATATATATCTAGAATACAGTAGATATCCTTTTGTATATCTCCTCATATGCATAACTTTTACATACTTTCAAATATACTTCTTACTATTTGTGTCCTTGATGCTATTGGTTGTGAGAAAGATGGGATGAAAGTAGAGAGTTCTCCTTTCTTCCCAGAAGGCAGTCCACTTCAACCCATGCTTGCTCAGCTTTTCAATGAGCAATATGGAACCATGCTGCTGTCTTCAAATTTCATGGTAGGTTGCATGAACTGCTTTGTCTGCATGTCTGGAAGCCATTGCATCTCAGAGTAGATGATATAGAACTTGAAGGCCTTGGTATGTCATTCTTCTATGGTTACTGTTTTGATAAAAAAAAAATCAGAGGAAAGCATCATGATGGGATTTGATTCTTACATTAAGGAACAAGAGAGTTTCTTTTTTAACTGAAAACTGCATGCATAATTATTGTAATAACTGCATTAATGAAACATCTCATGGAGTTGACCTTTGAGGAACTCTATATTTGTAAATCAGACTACATCAAAAATGCATCAAATGCACCAAGGACTTTGCTGATCTGCAGCAATCTTCTTATGTACTAGAGAGTTACAAATCCATAGGCTTCTTTGTAGATATCCTTTCTGTTTCATAATGATGTAGACTTTCCTACAATACCATAGCATTGTATACAATGAAGAAAAAAAATGTGTGAGAGGCTCTCGGAGGCAACCCATTTTTCAAAGGCATACCTGAGAACTTGATATATGAATCCCATTATTTGTTAGGCTGTATACCTATCGTCAGGCTATCCCTTGGGTTGTTGAACACTTTAGAGCTACCAAAGAGTGTGTCAGGCCACTGGTTCATTTAAGTAGCATCTTCTTGTCTGCAGTGCCCAGTCAGAACCAAGAAAAGGCAAGGAATTACAAAAAAGAAGGCTGCCTTAAGATTCTCTGTGATTAGGAACTTACAAGCAGCAGTGCAAGGTTGTTCTCTGCATAAGAAAATGGAGGAATTAAAATTAGACAAAGATACAGTATGATACTACAATCCTCTGAAGTCTGTAGACTAAGCAACGGTTATATTAAATGTACAAAATTTTGCCAAAATGGTGGGAGTCACTCTGTTGACAAATTGTTACTGCTGGATTGACATTCACTAACAACCTGGCTGTGTTTTTGAGGGCTTCAACTGGGATAATGGGTAACTTCTAGGTAATGATCTTTAGAAAATAAAATACACTATAACCATTAATATGTTCAGCACTCTAACAAAAGTGATTTGTTGTAAGAGAACTATTAAGTAGGTCTCTTGGTCTTTTGTTGTTTTTATCTATCATCTTCCTTTATTCTTCTGTGCAACATAAATATAATAAATGCATTACATTGTTTAGATTAGGTAGATTTTATTAATGTACACTGTAGTTTTCTAGTAACAAATAAAAAAATTAAAGAGCAAAGCATGATGGAAACAGCAACAGTAGCAAAACACTAAACATGCTTTTAATAAGCAAGTATAAACATCAGAAAAAGATCAGGCATTAAAAGGCACACTCTTTTTATTTCAAGACTAGTATGGCTCCAAAGGGGATATGTGTGACATACACAGTATACTGAAACTGTTGTCTGTGACTTTATATATAATTTTGATTTATCGTTATTTACAGAAAAACTGTTCAGCAAAAGAAATGTATGTGTCCATCAATTTTAAGGAGACATATTCAGAAGGAAGTCTCGGTAATTTAAAAAAAAGCTAAGATTCCATTATGTATAGGAGAAGTTCTCTTGAACAAGTATAATTGTTCATTTTTACTTTTCTTTAATTTAGCACAAGCAATTATAGCTAACTTACAAATCTATTCAAATCCACAATAAAGGATTTTTCCCCCAAAACATAGCAAGCTAGCAAGTTAATTTTTCTTTAGGGCTTGGAGAACTATCTCTTTTTTGTTTACAATTAATTCTGCTTCACAGTCCTCATCTATTTGCATTTTGTGTGTCGTCCATGAAAATTCAAGGCATATGATAATGTTATATATACAGTGTACAAACAGTTCTTTTCAATAGCAGTCATATATTAACAATAGTCACACATGGAGAAACTTGTACAAAGAATTCTCAGTATCAAAGCTGTATAAATTGCCTTATCAGGGAGATGAGTGGCATATAAATTTACTGGATGTCCTTATCTGTTCCACCACCTACAGAAGCTATAAGGATTCAGAACAGGACCTTTACAATGAAGATCTCTGAATCTGGACTTATAAGTCCTTACTCACTTAAGTGTACCGTGCTTCCAAAAAGAAAAAAGAAAATCCAGGTAGATGTGTTTTTCTTATTGTTGCTGCTATTGTTAAACTTTCAAAGGTGTATGAAATCACTCTAGAATTGCTACTATTACCTTCTTCTTATTATCATCCACATCACCATCTGTATGCCACCTTTTGGTATAAAACATGCAAGTGACTTACAGCAATTACAAATACAAATTATAAAATGTCAAGGCAATATTAAAATACAAATATTAAAAACAAAATAAACCCCAAACAGCAAGGAAAAGCTTGATGAAAGAATAAGTTTTTATCATTTTCATAAATACTGAGAGAGAAGGCATCAAATGTGCCTCCTTGAAAAGTGCATGTTTTAATATGAAGGGTGACACTGGAAAAGATCCTCTGCCATATATCAGATAGGTAAGCTTGTAGCAGTGGGAGAATTTTCAAACCATCCCTCTTACTGAATTGGGTAAGTTTCATGTCATTCCCTTATTTTCCCTCCTTTTTTCCTAGCATGACTTGATGATGTTCGAATTTCTATATTAGTTCAGGCACTTTAAAAACAAAAAAGGGGCATTCATACATGCATTAAATAAATACACATATTCAATTCAGAGTGCTTCTCGACAACTTAGCATTATGCCAAATGTTGAAAAGAGCACCAAATATCTGCAATGTCATTTCTTCCCACATTTCAAAATTTGGCTGCACTCCAAACCAATGGATCATGGAAATCAGATTGTCTGTTGGAACAGTGCTGCCAAGACTGTTCATTGCAAGGTTTTCCAAATGCTGAACTACTGTGCCTACTGAAGAAGAAGAGAAAACCCATTGCCTTTGGGCTATAAGGTTGATTTTCTCTCGCTCAAATTCTAAAGCTTCCCTTAGGCTATCTTAGCACAGATGCCTAGCCCTAAAGCTGGTCTATAAAAACTCAGTAGCTGAGTTTGTACTGCAAGGAGCTGGGGGACATCTCAAGCCAAGCCATTATATGATCACAATAGATGAGGTATTCAGTTGCTGGACAATAGTTCTCAACCCACTGAAGTCAGACCCTTGGCCTATAAACAAAGGACCACAGCATCCATCATCTTTATGGAAGAATAAATAAATACAGCTTATCTTGCAGATGGATCCTTGACAAACATTCAATAAACAAAGTCTTTCAGTTGAACTCAGATAGGTATGGGTTTATTTATTTGTAATTCTATTCTGTGGATATATGAAGGATACAAAGTCAACAAAATTTACTTCCTTTTGTACAGAAGTAAATAACTATCCCCAAGGTAAGCTGTAATAACATTCACCAATTCTGCCTTGGGGTAGATCCATTAAAAGAAATAATATAACAGGCAAGGCCTGCAGTTATTGTCCAATGTAGTTTGTCTTGGAGGCTTTTTCTTTTCTTTTTAGGATGTAGAGAAGCTAAAGGAAGATGTTGTTACATAAAGCCATCTGAACAGTTAATGCTTGTATATAATTTATACAATAAACGAAGTCATATGTTCTCTAATAATTTAGATGTAAGCAAATGTTGATTTATTCAGCAAGGCTATTGCCAACAGCCAAGCTTGCAGCAGTGAAATTTGAATTAAACTAGGACAGAAGCAGGCTACTCTATAATAACATTTGGATAATTTTATTTTTGCCCATGGCTCAGTTCATTTCCTTCCACAGTAGATGCATGAAATTGGTTCTTCAGCCACCTTTAGCTGATGTTCATTGATATCAGAAGTAGGCAGAGAAAGAAGAGAATGTAACCTTTTTAGATTTGTTGCAAATAAAAAGACCAGAAAATCCTGTGCCAATTTTTAATTCTGACTTCCTCCCCATATACTCCCCAGGAAACTCACTAGGTAATATTTATTCTTGTTCATTTCTTTTTATTTCCACCACAGATCTCCTTTAAAACGTTGATTTATTTTTATTTTACTTTCTTTCAATAGCTGGAAAGGTGAAAATAAATATTTATTGTGTCCTCCGTTTTAAATGATTCTGAACAATTCACATTATATAATAGTGTGAGGATTTATTCTTAAATCAATCTGAATTTTGATGTCCTATTCTGGAATCATTATCATCATTATCATTATCTAGTTTGCAGTAAAGTAAATCCATCGGGAAGGGGTTTAATCTCAGAGGCTTTTAAACCCTCTTTACAATCCAAAAATAAGGTGGATTTTGTTCGCTCCCTTGGATACATTTAAGGTCCAATGAACTACTGACTGAAATGTTTACAGGAATCATATTCTTTCACTCTGCTTTCAGACTTGAAGGGGCCTGAAATGAAAGGGGTTGTGCTTTGCTACCATGATGTATTGGGCTTCAGGTATTATTCTGTTGCAATTTTTCCCCCTGCAGTTTCCAGGCATCTAGCAAGAGCTTTCTATTCTCATGAGAAGCTTTTGCTTAGCTTCTCTGCAGCCACACCATTTCTATTGTATTGTATGAGGCCTAAGGGTCAGAGTGAAAACTAAACACAGTGCTGGAAGGGAGGAGGAGGAGTTTATTTTTTTTTAATAAAGTTTTATTTGGGTTTTCACACATACAAAATACAAGTAAAACATCTTTTTTTGAAAATAGCATGGTCCTGGTTGAACTTCTTTATAACAGACACAAAACTCAATTTCATGCTCCTTTTTGTGTTCTATTTCATATCTTGTACTATTCTACATTTTCTACATAGTTTTCCCCTCTTTTAATTTTCTCAATTTTATTTTGATTATCTCATCTCAATTCAAATCATTATATTTATACTTTTGTCTGTTCTGTTTCAATTTCATATTATCTTTTCTATTAAACAATTTCTCCTGTAGTTACTAATTGGAGTATGACACCTTTTATATCTTTTATTACATCCATTCAACTCTTATTAAACTTCAATATATACCTTAAGGTTATGACCTTCAATATAATACATAATACATAACTTCCAATAAATTCTGCTTGGTACATTTTTATAAATGCACACTATATCTTAAAAAAAGATTAAATTATGTAATTTATAACCCTCATTCCATTCCAATTCAGTTCTACTCATTAATAATCAATTAGAATGTATCTTTTGGAAGTCTTGTTGAGATTTTGCTGTAAAACCTTAACATCTTTAACACTTCTTTCAATTAAATATCAATACTCCTTAAAGACAAATATAATCTCCATAATTAATTTTTTCCTTATTCTCTTCACATATGTTTTGTAAATCATCAAATTTCATTTTGTTAATTTATTTATTGACCAGCATTCCACTGAATTACGATAGTATTTTAATCAAACATTTTATCATACATATTTCATATTTTCTAAATTATTTCTGTTTTCTAATATAACAATACTATTTATGTACCTTTGCACAATCTCTTTTTCCATTAAATTTTCACACAATTATCTCTAAATAATGTTTCTCTATATTTTGTTTTTGTCCTTTATAACTTCTTTTCCTTTCTGTCTTCCCTCTCATCTTCTCCTCCCCTTTTTAACCCCTTGTCTCTCTATTTCTAATTCTCTCCTTCTGCATTTCCTCTTCTGTTGCTTTCTGATTTTATACTTATTTTCACTCTATTTTTTGGGGGGAGTTGTTTTCCCAATCTTAAACTCTCCATTCCTCTTCCCCCTTTCCTTTTTCCCCCTCACCTAAGATTACTTGTTCATTAAAGATGGCTTCTTTTGTCACAATCTTCTTGTTCTGCAGGCATTTCTGTTGTTTCTCATAATTCCAAAATCTCTATTTCTAAAAACTGACAATACAAAGCCAAAAGAACCTCTCCCTTCTTGTGCATCTTCTTTGTACTTTTTAAGTTCCATTTTCAGTTCTCTAAAAGTAGAGCCATTTTAAACAGTTTTAAACAACCACCTGATGATTTTAGTCATTCAAATATAATAACCAAAAATCATCAAGTAATCAAATAATCCCAGTTATTTCTTCTCATTTCTTTTTCCACTTTCTCTCTGGGATTTTTGTTGCGATATTTCAGTTAGAATGTATCTTTTGAAGTCTTGTTGAGATTTTGCTGTAAGTTCTTTTTAATTCCAGGCAGTCTCCTCCCTTCCAGATCCGGCCCCTTTTATTCTTTTTCTCTCCTTTCCTGTTTTCAAAAGCTTGTGATTATCCAGAAATCTTTATTATCCCTTTGATTTTTATTTTAGCCATTAAATGCCTATTAATGTCAAAGTGGATTTATTTTCTAATTTCTTGCTTAAGTCTTTTAGCTGTCAGTATAGGAAAAGGAGAAAAAAAACCCAAATCTTTTCCTTTTTTCTCTCTCCTCGCGCTTAAAAATCTTCTTAGGGAACAATGTTATTGTTTTTTTTAATAGTTTCCAATTCCAGGGTACCTATTTGTTTGCTTTTGCTGTTTGACCCAGCAATCAAAACTTTCTCTTCTTATCTTCCTCCTGCACATTCTTTCCTGGTCGAGTTTCTCTTTGTGGTGGCCATTTCTGACCACTGCTACAACCGCCTTCGGGAAAGGGAGTAATGGCCAGCTGGGGAGGAGAGATACGGCTCTCCTCAAACCTGCAGGCAGTCTCCGCGTTCCAGCGGCGAGCACGGATCGAAGCCTCGCAGAGATGAGGTTTCGGTCTGTCACCAAAGAAGCTCAAACTGGAAGTCAGGAGGAGGAGTTTTTTATTTGGAAACCCAGAATACTGACCATTATACAACACAAAAGGAGAGACTTGAGCAATAAGTATGACATAAGACAACCAAGGTCCAAAAGCAAAACTTGACTCAAATGACCATTCCAGTTTTTAAAAAATCTTTGAAGAAATGGAATAGCAATGGAGAAAATTTTCAGGAAATGACCATTTTATCTTACATTCATGTCAGGCAACTGTCCCAATATATCCATCAATCAACCACCTCTAGCTGTGCATCTATAACATTTTTATTCTTAAAATATATCTGATTTTACAGAACGCAGGGTTGTATTTGAGGAGCCATCAAAGGACTATTCTTTATTTGTAGGCACCTACTTTATGATGGACAATCTGATCCAAGACTGCCTTATTAGAGGGAAAGTGGGATATCTTGATGAAAAATTAGACACAGAAGCCTTTGACAGGGCAGAATAGTGAGTTTGCAGCTCTTTCTATACTTGTAGATTTGAGTCCTGCAAAAGCTTCCTTAGTTAAAACTAGCTAGTTTTTCCTCGGCTAAGCTAATTTCTGCTTTGGAGCATGACAGAAAAGTTTTTTTTTTAAAAAAAAAAACACAAACCAGAAAGACAGGCATATTGAGGGAAGTCAGTGCACAGGATCAGAGCTCAGTTTTTTCTTCACTCATTTAACCTATCCTGAAAGAGTCTTTGAAATTCTCCAATTTGGTGTATTGGTGGTGTTTAGTGGTTACCAGGAGACTGTGACTTCCAGTCCTGCCTTAGGCACAAAGCCAGCTGGATGACCTTGGATCACTTACTCTCTCTTATCCCAATCCATCCTCAGGGTTGTTATTATTGTGAGAAAAATAGGAGAAGAAAAGGATGTTATGAATGTTTGTTGTCTTATATTACTTTGTTGTCTACTATTACTTATAAAGTAATAAAGGTGAGATAAAAATCTAATAAATAAATAACCTTATGAAAAAAACATACACCATGCTTCCCTATCCCCCCCTTGTTTCTGAGAGTTGAATGAGTCAACTCATATTTTTATAGCATCTTCCTTTCTCCTCCTCCTCCTCCTCCTCCTCTTTTTCCTCCTCCTGTTTATATCTGAAGCATTTTAAGTCATTATCTATTGCTAAATTATGACATCAAATCAACAGACTGTAACATTTGTGACATTGGAACAATTGATTATGGTTTTTTTATGTGACTCACCATACAATTAATACTCTCATCCATTTGTTACCCATTATTATACCAGAAGAGCTTTGAAGATAAAAAGAAAATGCTTCCAGTTTGGAGGAATTGCAAGAGTGTCATCAAATTGTCACAAAAACTGTAAAATAAACATGCCTTTACATATTGCTAGCTATTTATCAAAATTCCATAGTAGATGCTTCTACATGCATGTTTTTATAGGTGACAAGATTTCATGTCCTTGTGAAGTAAAACCAACTTTCAATATAAGATGACGTAACACTTTTTGTTATATTTACTTCAATAGTCACATGAGTTATTCTATCTATCCATATTGTAGAATGGTAGCATAATGATGATATAATAGAAAGGTCTTTCTGTTCACAAGATATGCCGACAAGACATACAATAACAAATGGTTCTTTCAATCCAATTCATATTTCCAACTTTGGGGTCCTCTTCTTGATGTAATTTAGAAAACTAGAGGAATTCCCTGAAAAATAGATATAACATTCACAGATAGTAATATAATATAATATTACAAGTGTATCTAAAGCTTATACTGCAATTCTTTGAAGGTTTGTGCACAATTAAAAAAAATGCAGTTTGGCATGACAGACCTATATTTTCTTAACAATATCTCAAAGTAAAAAGAAAAGAGAGCAGAAGATTAATCAATTGTGATTATTAATTTTAAGGCTTTCATTGTTCCTAATCAAATGCAGGAGGCAGGTTTACATTCTTTATCACTGTATAGATGTATCCTATGACTCAAAGCAACAAATGTTCTATTTATATTGCATTTCATTCCAAATATCAGCCAATATACATTTACCACAGGAAAAGTAAGAAATGATATTATATTATTACATTTTCTGCACTTGTTAGAATATGGTTGGTTTTCTCATATTTTGTTTGGTAACTATTGTTAACATCTACCTACATTGATGTTTACCATGAGTTTATGATGTGTTCCCCATATATCTGGACTACAAAGATTTTGAAACAATATCTGAATTGTATTCATTGTCATCAACACTAAAGCATAAAAATGTATTACATAACTACAGGATATATAAGCCAAAATAGCTCTTTGAGGGTAGTAGCTTCCATTATTTATTTTGAGAAACAAGCATATTGGAAACACTACAAGCATATAAATGTAATTTGATCTTAAATATCCCAAATCAATTTGTGCTTTTAGTATCATTGTAATAACCAAACATGTATATAATTTAGTTTCTTTACTGAAACTTAGGATATGGTTAAGGTTTTACTGAAACCTAGTGTATGGTTAAGATTTGGTCTTATCTATTGCAACATCTTCTGTATCAGCTATCTCAAAGAGAATGCTGTGTTACTCTACTAAGTTCGAACACACATGCTGAAAAATGCTAATGCCACAGCAATTAGGACTAAGAATTGAGCACAACTCCAAATAAGTACATAGATTTCCAAAGATAAGGACACATAACACCATATTGCAATGGTGAAAGATTCTTTTTGTAAGAATATCTGATTGCTGCATGCTGTACCATTGCTTTGGGAAGAAATTTTCTATCTCCAAGATTGCAAGAACTCCTATGAGGATTTTTGGATTACTGTACTGATTTTGATTCCTTGTTTTTACTGACAAATATGAATGTATCTGCTAGTCTTTGAACATTTTAAAGGTTGTAATCCTGTTGATATTTATTTATTCATTTAAAACATTTATATAGCCGCCCATCTTATACTGAATTCTGGCTGGCTTCCAGTGAACAAATATCCCTCCTTTGTTTCTTTACTTTGCGCCCTCTCTCTCTCTCTCTCTCTCTCCCTCCCTCCCTCCCTCCCTCCCTCCCTCCNCTCTCTCTCTCTCTCTCTCTCCCTCCCTCCCTCCCTCCCTCCCTCCCTCCCCCCTCTAATTTTAGATTTATCATACTAAAATACACATCCAAACAGGAATCTAAGAGAGAAAATACATTTATTTCCATGGAAAATACTTTATATTTTTGTTTATTACACAATAAATATGTGTAGAAATATCCATCTAACTTTTTCAAGAGAATTTCCAGAACAGAACAGAAATATCACATTACTATACTGTACTGCTTTCAAATAGTAAATTAAATATTTTTTTAAAAAAGTTTGATATATGGATTTACTTATAATAGATTATTTGTTGTATCTATTGTAGTTTTAAAAATATAAGGTATGATATAAAGTAATATAAATTTAAGGTAGTCTATTTCTTAAAGCCCCTGTCACACTGAACCAACGGATGCAAAGAGGATGTAAAATGGACAAAAAAGCTTGCCATCCGTTGGA
>BHFT01007578.1:0-20730 GCA_004320025.1 Laticauda laticaudata
CTGTTCTTGTGTTGGAGGCTTTCAGTGCAGCTTGGCTCCATGTGAAAGGACGGCTGCTCTTCATTAGCTCAAAATGGCTCACAATCATTTGAAAACGAAGATGGAGCAATACAACATGAAAAGTAATGTTAAAAGTGGAAGATTAAGCTTTTATTGCCATTCGAAAATACAAACATAGCAATAAAACAGCCAAAATAATTCCAAAGATAGAGTCAGACATGTCAAATAAAGTCATTGTAAAAAATAATAATAACACCAGAAATGGCCTCTCTTTGTCTCAGGCTTGCCCAAATATTGGACAAGCTATTACGACAGGGGAGAGTAATGGCAATTAAGATTGTAGGATTATGTTATGCATTTTAAGTGGAATATTTATTTAGGAAGCCCGGGAAGCCTTTTTTTTTTATTAAATAGATTAAATCTGGGAATATGATATCCCTTTATTATTATAATCCAGAAGCAATAGGTTTAATAGTTCCTGAAATGTTCCTATTAGTGGTGTTAGTTGCCACTGCAATGATACTATTGAACAAGACCTTCACACAGCAACACATTCATATTCTGCTATACTGCAATTGCATCAATTAAAAAATATAGATCTCTCATTCCTGGTTTCACTTTCTGAGTGGCTGTTGTGATCTGAACAACATTCCACAGGAAGTGTAAGTGTTCTTTAAACTAATGATGCTCCATGTATTTTGGGGTATTTTTGGGGCGGGGATGGGGCAATGTGTTTAGGATTGCAATATAAAATTTAAACTTTGGATTCAAATGAACTGTGTGGATTATATGATTTCAATTTCTATTCTAAAATACACTGATTATTTTCAGGGTAAAAGTCTTGAAACTGACTTGATCAAACACAATAACGTAATCCATAACATAATCTGTCACATAAACCAGAAGTTTATTTTTAAAATGAAAACTAACTGAGCACACAGTTAGGGCTCAATCCATAAATTTGTAGTGATGCCACATTACTTGGGAGAACACTCAATTCATGTTAGGTGCTTTAAAATATTATTATTAATATTGGTCACCATATTCTCTCCAGTAGTCACTATTTACCTTCCAAACAGATTGTAATTAATAAGTTATTTCCCATGGTCAAATGGCAGAAGCAATTGTAAAAAGTATATTTTACAAACATTCTTTAGCTCTGGTATGCAAATAAATGTTCATACATTGGTAGCAAGGCAGTATACGATATACTACCTGATAATGTTTATTGTGAACACCTGGGAAGGACTCTTTGAGAGTGAGACACAGTTTTTTTTCCTGCATCACACCTTTTGCTGTCAAGTAAAATCAAGGTTAAATCACAGAATTACTTATCCAGACATTAAATACTACTGACTTTATTTGCAGGGAAGTTATTTGATAAGAATAAAAAGGAAAGGGAATGAGAAGAAACAATTGCTATGATTATTTTGCTATTAAGTTCTAATTTGTAAGGAAGTACAAAATATGGGTTGCTGAACTAAATGCAATCCAGTACAGACAGTACATAGTTGGAAAAGATCCCAGTAATACTGGAGGTGAGAATTCCTACTTGTTGGCCTGAGTAATAAAATGAGATTTTAACTGTAGATAACATTATTCTTCTCTTCATGTATGAACTTCTAGAGGTTGGTATTATAACATAATAAACCATATTGTGTTGTGTAGATTATTCACATAGTATGTAATCCAAGCCATAGCCATTTGGAAAGTGCTGCAAATGAGATGAATATTCTGGTAAGTATGTTCAGAACTGTAGCCTAGCATTTTTATTCCATATGGGCCTGACAGAAAGTGAAATCAGAAGAGGTAATTATCTTTTCTGGAGCTAAATTGAGCAGAATGATTGGCTGATGGGTTTCTTTTAGTGGAACAAAATTCTCCAGGGGGAAAATACAATCAAATCAATTTTATTGGCATGTTATTCATGATATGACTACTTAATAGGGATAAATGCCAAGAGACAGATTAAGTCAAATGTTTTTCGGATGCTTTTAAACACTAGTTACATAGTGTTATTTAGTATGTTCGCAGTTTAATTTGGAATGATCTGGCTTCCAGAGATATATGATACATTTAAATAATATAGTCATTATGCTACCTTTTGTTTTCAGTCTGGAAAAGGATGATTAAATAATATTTGGAAAGGAATAAAATTCATCCATTGAAAACCTTGTTCTTTTGAAAACTTTTTTTTCTCAACTGGAGATTCAAGCACATGGTTGGAAACAAAATAGAAGTAAAACTGATGGATTTTGTTGGATTGTGTCCAATAAACAGACTTTCCACTAGCTTTGAACCAGCTCAGTTTCTACACTAAGGGCTATCAGTAAATCAAGGCTTAGCAACTGTTGGTTGTTGCAGAGCAGGCCTCACGATGTAATGGAACATGTGGAAAAACTTGGAGAACCAAGGGAAGAGATACTGCCAAGAAAACAATCAGACAAGAGAGGTAGGAGCCCTTTGTGGCTTAAAGAGCAGAAAAAGAAACTTAGGAAGGACCCAGCTTAATAGACCAAGCAGGTAAAAATGGAAACAGAATGTAGTTTGCAAGATTTTGCTAATGTAGCCTTACGATAAAACAGAATTAGCACATTTAATCATATTTCCGGTCTGGTTTACCTGGCTGACACTTAGCAAGACTACGGTGGATGAGACAATTGGGACATTCACACAAGGTGTGTAGGTCATGTCATACATATTGCAAAGCTGGAATTTTGTAGGTAGGTGTGGGTTGTATTATTATTATATTCCTAACACTTTTTAAATAGATGTAACTTCTTGTTTATTGCCTAATAGTATTTAATGGCATACTGTAAACTGTCCACTGTCACTAGGGGTTGGATGACAATAAACGAACAAATAATTAACTCAGGTTGGTGGTCTCAGACAGCTGCTGAGGCTTAGTGTCCTCAACAAAGTTTCAGCAGAGATCAGTATCCTGATCTCTGCTGAAAAGAAGACACCCTATCTTTTCCATAGGGCCCTACAACAGGGAGAAGCTGCAGGTATTTTTAGAGCAGTCTTTTTCTAAAGAAGTGGTCACATTTTGTCCCATACAGTGAAATGAGGTCATTTTGTTTTTCAACATCCAGTGAGCTCATTCTCATCTCATTGGGCTGCAGGTATGACAACTGCTCTTCAACTGTCAGTCAGGTTAAACTGCTGATTGTTTAAATGCATTATTTACAAACTGAGCAGTATTTTTGGCCTGCAGAACTGGCTGAGTGAAATAATACAAATCTACCTAATTTTCAGCCCATATCTTTTCCATGCTGTTCAGTCCCATTTTCCTCTTGAAAAATACTTAAACATGGCACAATATGTTGTACTATTTTTCTGAACAAATATATTTTGTACACAAGTTTCTCTAACATATACATTTTTTTCTATTCAATATTTTCCAAATATACATTTGGCTGTAATATTTTCAACTCTTTGAGCCGAGAATCATCATCAAATTTAAAAAAACACACTCTTTTCAGTCCATTTATTAGTTGCTACAGTGGTGTCAAATTGTACTTTTCTAGCATATAAACTGCAAAACAGTGTTGTGATAGGCAAAAGAGCTAGTGAAAATGAATCATCAAGAGTTTGTGGTTATGTGCAAAAGAGAACTTTGCAAGGTCCACCTTATCACTGTATGTGTGGAAATGTATACTTCCCAGTATTATATTTTAACATGAGATGTTTCAAGGAACATTAGCTGATATATATTGTCTTTAATCTGCTTCAGGTATGGTTTGGAACAGAGGAAACTTTGAAATCAGATTTTTGTTCATCTTCAGTCTAAGATCTGAGGTCTTCAGTCTAAGACCAAGATTTCAAAATAGTCACCTGAGCTGAAAATGTTTGAAAAGTTCCTTTCATAAAAATTTGCATTTCATTCTTGGCATTTGAAATAAGAGAAGCATCACAATGTGCAAGAATATAATATATTCATTTCATAATAACTGGGAAAACATAATGCAACTGATTTTTCAGAGTAATGCCTTGAATCTCCATTTAAAATCAAATCACCTGACAGTAGTGGTTTTTTTTAAAATCAAACTTTCTAAGTTATCCTGGAGATAATGTGTGTATGTGTGTATATATGTGTATGTGTGTGTGGGTGTGTATACACACACACATTTGTATGTACATGTTTATATATACAAACAGATATATATACGTGTGTGTGTGTATACCCCTACATTATATGTGTATATAATGCACGTACAAACATGTACATATAAAATTGTACTCTGGAAATGGAATAAAACATGTAACCTCTTTCACACTACACATATTTTCATTTGTGAGAGGAAATGGTAGAGCAGATATATATGTAGCAAGTAGAATTGAAAAAAATGAAGAATTTTGTTGTGATGAAGAAATTCCAGTATATCAACTGAAAACTGCAAACACCACAATGTATTTATGATGCTCAAACAAATTCTACTTTCTGTGACTTACTTCCACCCAAATATCCTCTCCTTGCAGTTGGCAATAGTCAGTCACGAATCTATGAATCAGGAAGAGTTAATATAATAATTCCATCTGAGGTGGCTGCACTCATATCTGAATTTTAAACTTTAAAACAGTCAGTTGCTGGTTGGAAGTTATGACTGAAATACAGTACTGTTGTACTTGCTTAGAATAATGCATTTGTGCCAATTCCTTTAGCATTTGGCCTTTGAGCATCTTAAAACAGTTTTTTTTTAACATGATTTGGATTAACCCTTTATGACTTCTCAAGTTGCTATAGTGAGCTAGGATCATCAACTGACAAAAATCTTATGTGAAATAAAATTTGGGTCGATCACTAGGACCACAGATTTACTCTTCCACATATATTTGCACATAAATTCATGAAAAACTTATATGCTTATCAGTGGGGAAAGAAATTTCCTGAAAATCTCTTTGAGAAAGAAAAGGAAGTTAATGTAATAATTTTAGTTATAGTCTGAAACCAAGCTATTGTACAGCTTGAAAGAATTATAAAATTCTTTTTAAAAGCCATAAATAAAAGACAGCATAAATGTAGTTTAGCTTAAACAGCACAAACCAGTAATTAAGCAGAATTTCATGATGGTCTCCATAGGCTTATTAGATAGTAATAAATAATGTAATCCTCCCTGCCCTTCCAGGGTGGATGAAGAAAGATAAGTGACCAGACTTCAGGGTCAAGACCAATAAAAATGTCCAGAGTCTGAACTGGATTTCCTACTGCTCACAATGACACAGTGTGGTCTCAAACAAAAATTCCACCCTCTCTAATTGCCTCTGTTTTAAACGTTTAGTTCTTGTTTTGTCCGGAAAAACACGAGGTAGACCGGGTTCCAACAGCAAAGTCTTTATTTCATAGCCAGAGTGTAGAAAAATGTAGAAAAGGACATTGGCTCAAGCCGCGCCGTCTTTTATTACATTTTCCGGCCGGCTGTAACGCCAATTGACAATTGTTTTGATTTGCCGCCTTCCCGCGGGCTGCAGCGGGATTGGTTCCTTTTTGCGACCAATCCCTTTTGTTCTTAGTACCCAATCAGAATGTATTATTTGAACCAGTTATTTGCATACAGAACACCCCTCCCTTTCTTTAGGTTTGGTCCTACATCGTGACGTTAGTCTCCGTTAAGTAGGCGGGGGGCTTCTTTTGGACTCGACTGGACCTGCGCGCGTTCATTTGTGTGCGTGATCTTTGACCGGTTCGGTGGTGCCTGCTGTGTCCTCTGTGCTTCTCTCTGGAACCGTCTGAAGGGTGGAGCCTTCTCATGCCGCCACCTGAGTTGCTTGGGCCGGTGCTTCGCCGCTCCCTCCCGTTTCCTCGCGGCAGGTTTGAGCCGGCTTGGCTGGCTCCTTCGGTTGGATTCTTCTCGCAATTTTCTCCAAACCGTGAAGTCTCCATTTTGCTCTTTTTGCGATTAGTTTGTTTTTTCGGGCATTGTTTTTAAACGGTTCTTTATTTATTTTTCGTGTTTTCCCCTCTTTGGTGAATTTTGTCGTTTTTGTAATTGTCTTTTGGTTGTGTTTTTATCGTTTCTTTCTAAAAATTTCGGGACCGGAGCTGTCGTCAATTGTGCCACTTCCACTCGTTCTGCCATTCGTTTCTTCTACCGTTAATCGGTATGATTTGGGCCTGTTAAGGTCTAGCTGACTTGTCCGGTACCCATAATGGGTCTCGCCGCGATAAAATTTTTTCGCATACACAAATCATCAATTTTGAACTCCTGAATCGTGTAGAGGAGTAGGGGGGTTTCTGTTGTGAAGTTTGGATGTAGCCGATCAGCTGCGTAATCTTGCGTTTTCTCCCCATCAAGTATTCTTGGGTTGTGGTTGTGTGCGTACTTTGGTGTATATGGTTGGCGGGTGAGGTAGGCCTGTGTATTTTATGCTTTGGAACATCCCAGTGTCCATCCTTTCCAAACCCTCCTTGGTAACCTGACCATTCTTTCAGCCCTACCGTTTGCCACCGGCATGGGCCGGCGCTGTGAGGGCATGTTCTGATACCCAGAGAGGTAGTATTGTCGAATGTAGGCTTGGTTAGTTGAGGTCCCATTATCGGACACTAGTACGTTCCGGCAGGGCCGTGGGTTGCAAAAGCTTTGTTCTAGTTCCCTTATTACCATTTCTGTTGTTCGTTGATGGCATAATTTTTACCTCTAGGCCTAATTGGGAGGTATGCTCCACAACAATCAGAAACGTGTATCCCTTGGGTAGGGCCCACGAAATCGATATGGATCCACGACCAGGGGGCCCCTTGGAACTCCAGTCCCTTATATGTGCTTTTGGAGGAGAATGGTCTGCTCTCTAGGCATATGTTGCACGAGTTGACCAATATTCAATGTTCATTTATCATGCCGCCACCAACATAGGCTCCTCGCAAGTCTTTTAACTTCCAGGTGTTCCTCTGCAGCATGCTCAGTACTTGTTTTGCCATTTGGTTTGGATAACTACCGCTCACCCACAGTAGACAATCCCTTTTCTATAGAGAGTTCGGTTTGTCTGGTCCGGAAGGTTTAAAGTCTCGGTTTTTTTTGATTTTCCGGCACAGCCTCTACCTACCCAGTTAGTATGGGGCAGTCAGTGGGTCTTTTGCCGTGGCTTCTGGGACATCATATCGCGGGGATGGGTAGATCGGGGCAGGTCTCTATCTGTTTAGGCAGTGCTCGTTGGTGCCGGGTCTTCTTCCATTGCTGGCAATGGTGCTCTGCTCAAGCGTCCGCATGGGAAATTTGTTTCCCCGGGCGGTGGTGTTTAGGGTGTATGAGTAGGCTGCTAGGACTCCGACCAACTAGTCATTCCTTGGGGACAGGATGTTTTGGTGTGGGCTTGTTTTCCGCCATTCAAGTAGCGGTTTGTGGTCTGTTGACATTTGAAAACCCGCCCATTAGGTATTCATGAAAAACGCTTTTTACCCACAGCGACAATTGTAAGCCTCTCTGTCCAGTTGGCTGTGTTCCGCTCGGCTTTGACAGAGTGTTTGGAGTAGTTACGCGCTGGGCGCCTCTCTTCCGTTCCGGAGTTTTGGTGGTCAGGATGGCTCCGACTCCAAAGGTGAGCGTCACAGGTTCACTCTCAATGGCTAGGTGTCGCTAAATTGGATGAGAACGGTTGTTTGAAGTTAGCTAATCTTTTTATTTGTTGAAAGCTTTTTTTCTTTTGTGCCCCAGTCCAAATTGCTCTTTTTGTCCAGTAACCGGTGTTTAGCGGTTTTTTCTTTTTTTTGGCTATTGTTAGCCGTTATTTGGTAGGGAACATTATAAAATTTATTGACCAAGAATGCTTGTAATCGCTTTTGTTCTTGGTTTCTGGTGCGTTATTTATGCTTGTAGTTTTCTTTTCGGTGGGTGATATACCCTCTCCGTCTATTAATAGTCCCAGAGAAATTCGACGTCTTTTAGCAGGCGCCACTTTTCTTTTTTCTTTTAGTCCCAGTCTTCCTAAAAATTTGTTAGTACATTTTTAAGTGTCTGTTTTAGTTGGTTTTCATTTTTGCTGAGATTAGGACGTCGTCGAGGTACGTACGACTTCCTGTATGCCGCTTTAGGAGGCGTCCATGAGGCTTCTGAAAACGCCTGGTGCACACTGACTCCAAATTGGGTTCTTAACATGCTGAATGCCCTCTTGTGTTGTAAACTTGGTCTGTGCCTCCGCTTTTCGGTGAGTCTCTGGCGAGTTGTTGGTATGCGTTGTTGCCAGTCAGAGTTTGTGCAAAATTTTTCCTCCCCCAGGGAACTGTAGCAAATGCTGGATACTGGCACCTGGTTATGCCGGCTCTGTTGTAGTTGGTGTTATCAGGGTTCGCTTGTTAGTCACCACAGATTCGGAATTGACCAATCCGGTTTTAAATTAAGGTGTGACTATCCGGTGTTTCCCATTGGCATGGTCCACGGCTCTAGCACCCCCTGAGCTACTAGTGTTATTTAGCTGTCCTCAATCTTTGCTCGCTTTTTAAAGCACGGAACTCGCCTGGTTTTAGTCTTTTTAGGGGCTACCTGTGGGTCTAGACTGAAAGAAATAGGGTTCCCGGTACTGCCAAGTGAGCCATCGAAACACGTCTTGGAATTTCCCGGATAGTCTTTCCTCCAGTCGGTTGTGCCTCACTCGTCTTCCCGCGTCATTCCCGATGCCCAAAGGCGCGAACCATTCGGATGCCCAGGAGGCTCGGTCTATCTCGGTCGATATGGTCAACGGAAGTTACCTTGACATGGCTGTGCTACGAGACTTTGAATTGGCCCATGCCAACTACCGCGGACTTCGGTTTCCCTGGTGAGTCCTTGAGTGTTAGCGCTTGCTTTTTAAGGTGTCTGTCGGTCGGATTCAGGGAGACTAGTCTGTTTTTGGGTTGTTCCACGAGAGACCATGGACAGGAAAGATTCCGAGTCCACTTTCCATTTCCAGGGCTTTCCTTCAATTCTTACTGTTATGTTAACTTTCTCCCGCTTTCCGTCTTAAGCACTCCCTTATTGTACAGTTTTGATGTGTATTCTCTCTGTTTGCGGTTTGCTAGTTTCGCGGCCACACTTTCTCTCTGCTCGCCGGCTCGGCTCGTGTGGGGGAATTGATGCGTCCTCGTTGGCTGTAGTTTTTTTTTTGTCCTGCAGACTTTCTCGATGATGCCCTCGTTTCCTTGAACTTCTGCAGATGGCATCGAGAAACCTGCATTCCGCTCTTTGGGTGACTTCCTCCGCAGCATTGCGCATTCCTGCCAAAATTTCTTCGCGCTTTCTTTCTTGCCTGGCATACATGCGGTGGACTCGTCGTCTCCGTCGTCTGAACTCGGACGTCTCGCCATAGTCTCATGGTGGGGTGGTGGTAACGGTGAGATTGTTTCCTTCTTGTGGCCCGGGTTTTCGTTCATCCCTGCTTGTGTTCATCTGTCTCATCGGTAACGGATGAGCCGATTTTTTCGCGGCTCGGGCTGTGGCTTTCGCATGGCTCACTAAGGTTATTTTAGGTTGTTCAGTAGCTTAACTTTTGCGCTGTTGAGTCACTTAGTCCAATTCACTCGGGTCTCTCATAGCCTCATCGAGGTTTAGAATTTCGCACTCTCCCCCTAATATGTCGAGAGCAGCTACAAATCAGCTACCGTCTTCACCTTTCTTTTCTGGTCCTCTCCGGTAGAATTCACTTCCGTCTTATGAGGTGACCCGTTGCGCGCGTAGTGCGTTTTCAGAGTTTCTGGAGTTTCGGACCTGTTAACTGTTTAACGTCTCGGGGCTTCGCCAGGGCTTTTTTGCCATTTGAAATGGTCGGTCCGCAGTGCGTTAGGAAAACGGCTCTTTTGCGTTGTTCTGAGATGTCGCTCCATTCTCATTACTTCTCCAGGTCCTTGGAAACGCGGTCTGCATCGATCCCAGTCTTCCTGCGTTGGGAATTTAAAAGGTGCGCGCGGTTGTGTTGTTCCCAGCCATTTCTGATTTGTCGTCTGGAATTTTCTCTCACCGGAGTGCTCGTTCGCGTAGGACGTCCATCCTCGTCGCCAGTGTTTGTCTCAGAAAACACACGATGTAGACCGGGTTCCAACAGCAAGTCTTTATGTCAATAGCCAGAGTGTAGAAAAGGGAACATTGGCCAGCCCGCCGGTTCTTTTGATACATTTTCCCGGCCGGCTTGTAGCCATGACAATTTGTTTGATTTTGCTGCCCTTCCCGCGGCTGCAGGGATTGGTTCCTTTTGACCCAATCCCTTTTCGTTCTAAGTACCCAATCAGAATGTATTATTTGAAACCAGTTATTTGCATACAGAACAGTGCTCAATTTTAACTCTACATCTCTGTCAGGTCCCTTGTAAAAGCATTCACTGGGTACTTTCTCCTTCATTCCGAAAGTTGTTTTGTGTGGCTGTAATTAGTAATCCAGAGTTCTTATGTAGAAATTAGAAAGGTTATCTCTGACACATACAAGTTTTGCTGAAAATCAATAGCTGTAAAACTAGGTGTATAGATTGGTTATATTATGAGGAAATCTAGGACTACCAGGTTAGTGATCATATGAATTTTTGCAACCCAGGCATTTTAATTTTCCTTATGTTTATAGAAATCACAGCAATCTGGCACTGCTCATCATAGGAGTCTCATACCCTTTTTTCTTTTTAGTTTTGCCAAAGATCTTATTAACATTTGGAATGCCAGTTTGAGTGGGAACTAGTTCTGTTTCTCCCTAGTAATCAATGACTTGGTCACCCATTGAAAAGATTAATGCAACATCAAAAAGTATACACGTGCACACACATACACTGATATAAAGGCTTCTCATATACAGTGAAAATTTAAATAATAATGTCAATAAAGAAGGAATATATTTTGTTAGAATCATCCATTCATGATCTTTTCTATAAGAAATGATCCATAAGTTGCAAGAATCATTTTGAGTTGAGGACAAATTCAAGTAATTTGTCTTCTTTTCTTTTATCCCTTTTCTACCAACTTTACAAATAAAGTTTTCTTGAAAAGAAAACAGATAAAATCATATTTAATAAAAATATCAATAAAATTAACAGAAACTCCATCTATTCCATTAAATTATTATGAAAGGACAACAAGTATATTTAGAGATTCTTGATAGATTACTTTCCTGCTAATGATTTACATAAAGTAACCATTTACTCTACTAGGAATGATGTACATATTAAGAATTAACAGATAATTCTGTCAGATTGCTAAATGGCTTTGCAATATTATGATTTCCAACACATTATCTTTGATTAAGATCAAATGAAGAGAATGAAAAGAAGGGGGAAATGTCCAATCAATCAGTAGGAACAGAGAAGACTAATGGTAAGTAGTACATAATGGTCACAAAACACAAAACAGACACAAGCGGTCACATGTTAAAGGAGAATATTTGTAGCTCAGGGTTGAAAGAAGGGGTCCTTGATGCTCTCTGAGCTTGGTTGTTTTCTTGCAGATATTTCATTATCCAAACTAGGCAACATTGTTAGTACTAGACAGATGATATTACCTAGTTTGGGTAATGAAATGTCTGCAAGAAAACAGCCAAGCTCAAAAAGCACTTTTGCCACCATCATTTTATTTCTACCATCCCAAACAACTGGCACACCATTTGAATATCATTAGCATTTGATAAAATAATGTTCAGTTGCAGCTTTACATCCTATAATGATACTTTTAAGGAACATCCGCCTATTCCAGGCTCTTGGGAAGGACTTGACAAATAGATTAAAATGCCAAATCCAGTCTAAACATCTGAATGACTGTGCAATGAACCATAATAACAATCCCCTCCATGGATACTTTTTTGTCATGGGAGCGGGGCTTGTGATGCTCTGATGAAGATCTATCTTTCTGGGAGTGTACTCTACCAGAAGGATCTCCCTTGCCAGATGAGTCTTAGTGGAAGAACAAGACCAAGTGTCTGCCATCCCATTTAACCATCATCCCATTTAACATGCTGAGAAAATAGAAAAAGAATTCTATATCAGTTCAGTCATTGCCCGGATCAACAAGAACCATGTCAGATGTTAGAGTTCCTGGGCATCTATCAAAAAATGGACAATGGAACTCAGGGGCTATGGCTGTGTAACTGGGCTTAACTAGCATTACTAGAAGAACAACAACCACAGAAAAGATAAAAGTATACTGTATTCAAAAATTATACCATTATGTCTTTCTATTATAAACCAAAACTGACAAAAGTGAGATTACTTAAAGTGAATGTTTGAATTGTGAAAAACAATTTATCCAGACTCAAATACCACCAAACAATAATTAGCAGATCATCACCAGAAATAAAATATTTGGAGATGCAAAACCAAAAGTGATTTAGAAAAATGTGAACATGGAAGATTAAAAAACAATAGAATAGTAAGAGAAACTCATTAAAAATTGGAAATGTAGAGGAAATAGCTGATATAAACTGTAGAAATGATCACTTAGAAGAAATAATAACAACATAACCTGTTTAGGCCAGCATTGAAACAACCTATGAACTGGGTTTCTACCAGTTTCAACATGAAGAATTAAAAGAAAAAATTATGGCATACACAGAATTACCAGTAGAGAGTCAAAGATAGCCAATGCTGAAAGTAGTGGTCTCAAAAGATATGGCACCTGCAATAAAGGATAGAGTACCAGTACAGCAATAGTGCTTACAGAAAACTGAATCTAAAAATTAAGAAACTAAAACAAAATCATATTCAATTCCAAAGTGGAAGATCACACTGGAGGCCAAGATAAAAAAATTAAAATCTAATGTAGTGGTTCCCAAAGTGGGTGGTACTACCCCCTGGGGAAGGTGGGATGCCTTGGAGGGGGGGGGTAAGAGGCAAGGGGGCCACCAGGGGCGCTAAAGACATGGCAGGAGGGCATTTGAGGTGCTGGCCTGCAGGCTCACTGACTGCTTGGCCATGCAAGCCCAATTGACTATTGTCAACGCTGGTGGGGTCGTCATAGCCAGCGCCTTGAATGTGAATCCTGCATGCGGCTGAAGCCTTGCCAAGCCCCGGGGGAGAGGTGGAGAGGTGTGAAAAGCAGGACGTCTTAGCTTGCAGCTGCCCTGTCGTGTGGGCAAAAATGGAAGCGAAGGTGCGTCCAGAACAGAGACCACTAAAGCAAAACCCTAACCAAGGACACGCGGTGGAAGGGGTGCAGTGGGCTCGACAGCATATACACGGCGCCCCTTACCTCTGGAGAACAGAGGGAGTTTGCGCAGTGCTGCCTGGCCTCTCACACCTTCAGCCAGCCAAGGCTGCCGATGCAAGGAACGGTGGGGTGGTGCAGCTGCGGGCTCTCCACAGGTGATTGCTCGGTTTGGTTTGCAGCTCTACGGTAGCCGTCCCGGACTTAGAACCTAGCCTACCCTCTGCAGCCCATTTCGTTCTGACGTTGAGCCTGTGTGCTTGCTTGTTTGTTATTTTTCCAAGCGATCATCTCTCCTCCCGCCTCCGCTGTGTCTGGGCGCTTCCACATGCTTCCTCCTCCGGGGTGGAGCATAAAGATGGGCGCGACATCTTCATGAATTGGGAGTCTCTGAGCAATGTGCAGAGTAACTCCCCTTGCTGTGCCCATGAAGTCGGACAGCTTGGTGTGAAGCAAAAGGATGAGGTTTGGCTCATCGCTGCCCCAGGAAGTTGGCAATTGCAAAATTGGATGCCAAAAGAAGGCTGGAGAAGGGGCAGAGGGCAGCTGCATTAAGGAGCAGGAAGATCTTAGCATGGTTTTATTCATTGACTAAGCCGGAATCAAACAGCAATCACTAAACTCTAAACTAGAATGGCTGGGTTGATATAATTCAGCCCGTGTTTCTCAACTTGGAACTTGTGTGGACTTCAATTCCCACCTGGCTTTGCTCTATCTTTCTCAAAGTGCCACTGGCGTTGCATATTTCCTTTTTTTGTCTACCTTCTCATGATCACCATACAAAAAGGTCTGCCTGCCTGCCTCCCTGCCTTTTTGTATACCTACCTACCTACCTACCCTACCTACCTGTTGTCTTGTCTGTCTGTCTGTCTGTCTGTCTGTCTGTCTATCTACTAGTCTATCTATTCTATATCTACTATCTATCTTATCTATCTATCTATCTATCTATCCTATCTATCTAATCTATCTAATCTACCAATATAGATCTACTACCGTACCTTGATCTACTTAATACTATCTTACATACTCTCTACCCTACATCTAACTTACTATCCCTATCATAACATCAGTGGCCAAAGTCTCCTGCCTGCCTATCTACCTATCTTTTCTACCAATCTAGGTTTACCTAGCCTACCGTGTCCTCTCTCTCTGCCGTGTCTCTCTCTCTTCGTCTCTCTCCATCCATCCATCTATCCATGTTCAAGAGCGCCAGCACCGAGCAGGCACATTGGAAAAGGTCAAACAAAGCCAGTCGTGGGAGGAGGGAGGGAGGGAAGGGGAGGGAGAGGGGGAAGGAGAGAGAGAGAGAGACAGAGAGAGAGAGAGAGAGAGAGACCTGATGCATCTGATTGAAATGAGGCCTAGTTAGACTGAGGCCCTGTTTCCACATTGAAACATGCATGCTTTGGCTTCTAATAAGGGTTTGTGGACAACGAAGTGGTCAAGAGCTATCAGGAAGCCCCAAACATTCTGTTGAGGCAGTTAAAGTAGGATCCATTGGACCCAGATCTCCAGCCGTAAACAAATTACTTTTTCCCTCAATGTGTTACAGCTGCCAATTGCTGAAGAAGCAAAACCAAAATGTACTGGTAAATTATAGGAGAACAGCACACTCATCACTCCCTCTAAACGCCGCTGGAGTGCAGGTGGATTAGAACTAGATTAGATATCTCATTATCTTTTCTCCTCCTCCCTCCTTTATTTCTACTTTTTCTTTCTGTCCTTTCCTTCCATGCCCTTCTTTCTTTTCGTCCTTTTTCTTTCTTTCCCTTTTCTCTTTCTTTTCTCCTTCTCTCTCTCTCCCTCTCTCTCTCACTCTCTCTCTCTCCATCTCTCCTTTTTCTTTATCTCCTTTTCCCTCTTCAGGCCTCACCCCACTGATTTGACCTGCTTGGCAGGTCAATTCCAATGCAGTGGGCTCAATGGGGTGGAACCCTGTGGGGCAGCACCTAGAACGCGACAGTATCAGCATGTTTGAAAAGTAGACAAAAGCCACGAGTCAGTAATTTTGCTGGCAAAGAATCACAAAAGCTTCTGACGTTGTGCAAAGAAGGACACATCTCATGCAATCAGCAACATAAAAATGAATACAATAAAACAATCAACAAGAATCTGCAAAGCATCTCTGCATTTAGATTATTCACTGCTAGAATCTAATCCAGAGATGCTTTCCCGATTCTAGGCAATGATCTGTTCAGCCAGGGTTAGAAGGAAGTGTGTGTGTATGGTGTACCATGGCTCTCAAAAACTCCAAAACGGTGTGATGACCCATAGTCTCTGCAAATAACCCCAAACCCATATAGCATATATTAAAGTTCAGTAAAGCCTTCATTCACTTCCCACATTGTTTTATTAGGCACAGTTTAAAGTCACAAAAGTAAATAATGAGGCAAACAGAAAACCAAAACAAACCGCATTGAAGAGAGTTCTGAAGCAAGCCGAGATAACTAATTATAAACTCCAGGAAAATAACCAAGAAAAGTCCATGGGAAGAATGCCAGCAAAGATAAGGCTCTTTCAATGAACACTAATTGACTTCAGCAATTCTAACTGCGCAATTGCAAACTTATATGCATAGCTCCCACCTGCAAGCCATGAGAACGATCATGGTAATCTCCTCTTGAGCAGACCTCACTTTTCCCTGATCCTCTCCTCCCTGCATGACCTGGGATGGATGGGCCTGGATCCTCCTCTGACTGCTCAGCTGGCCTCTGCCCTTCCACAGCCTCCTCCACCACCTCTGGAGCCACACTCCCACTTCCTGTTGGCTGTTCCTCCTCAGAGTCAGAGTCAGACTCCACCAGGGGCATGACACTGGGTCAAGTATCTCTGGAGAGGCCAGTCATAAATGAGAACACTTGCTAAACAACCGTCCATTAAGTGAGGACCACTTATATTTGGTTTGCCAGTCACCTGGCCATGCCCAGTCACATGACCACCAAATCACACCTACCCCGTCATGTGACCAGCAAACCGTACCCAGCCAGCAAGCCACACCAGCCAGTTACGTGCCCAGCAAGCCACGCCCACCCAATTGTGTGACCAGCAAGCCACACCCTCAAATTAGGCCACACCCACATAAATTTGAATCCCACCCTTGGGTGGGGGGCACCAAGGATGAGTTTGTAACACCAAGGGGGTGATGGACTGAAAAAGTTTGGGAACCACTGATCTAATGCAAGTTATTTAAAAAACATGAAAGAACAAAAATTGAAAAATGTAAAGATCAAGACAAGTCTTATAACATGAATATTGGCTTAGCACTGGAAATTACTGAAATTACTGAAGAAGCTTCAGAAATTGTAAAGGAACAAATAACATCAATAGCTGGATAAAGTGAATACTTTGGGCTACAAATCATCCAAATAAGCTATTTCAATCAGACCAGAGGTTATTCTACCGAAGTATAAATGACAATAGAAATTTGGAAAATAGAAAATCAAACAAAAACAATTCAGTTTTGGAAAGATCTATATGAAATGGCTTACAATTGGAATGTTAAAAAAAGACTTATCTTGATTTTCGATGCTCAAGAGCAAATTATTCAAAGTAATGCAATCAAGGCCAGAACTGAAACATTGTCAAAATACAGACCGTGAGAAGATGCAAAAAACAAAAAAAACCCAAAAAACACAAAAAACCAATAGAGCATGCACTTGGTTTGTACAAGAAAATTACACAAACCAATTATAAACCATAAAATAAGATAGTTGCTAAAATAATTCACTAGAACTGTAAAAATTATCACACGCCAATAATGAAAAATTGGTGGAAACTTATATTTAACCACTTGAAAAAGTGGTTAAAAATAAATAGATAAAAATATTGTGGGATATTTCAAATGCAAACCAATAAAGTCTTGGCTCATAACACATCTGATTTAATTATAGTAAAAAGGAGAAAGAATAAATAATCGATGTGGCAATACCACAGGATAGTAAAGCAGAGGTCAGAGAATTGGAGAAGATCACAAAATATCGAGATCTGAAAATCAAAATTGAAAGATTATGGCATAAACCAGCTTTGGTGGTCCCATTGGTTATCTACATACTGGGTACCATACCAAAAAGCCTTGGATGGCACTTACAAAATCTGCACATTGGCAAAATTTCCATCTTTCAATTACAAAAGGCCACACTGCTTGGACCTGTGGATATACTATCCCGATACATCATGACTTCCTAGATTCTTGTGAAGAACTCCATGTCTATGAATGCCAATGGCAGCTAAAAAGGTGTTAGCTATGATTTCACATTGTTGTGAAGATATAATGATGACGATGATGTTCAAGAATTTTATAAAATACATGAAGAAATTACAACTTCCTACAATAACATCAGCGCTACTTGGAACATCGTACATTTTATGAAGGTATTTGGTTGATACCTAGGATGCTGGTAGCAACCCATATCAACCATCAGCACCAGTTAATAATATTTGTAGTACATTTATAAATGTTCAGTGACTAAGTTTCATGTTTAATGAATAAAAGATAACAACAACAATAATAACAATCCAATGACCTTATAATACCAAAACTAATTCGAAGCACTATGTCACCTATTAATCAGACTGGACTACCCCCCTTTTTAAAAACTGGCTTTCCTGCAATTCCTGCGTATCACTAAAGAAACAACGTACCTCTCTGAAATCTTTATTTGCATTAAGCCTGAGGTAAAAGGGAACATTTTGGAACATTTATTTTTTGTGACTGGCACATAGGAATAGAAATACGTATTCGCAGCCCAACTTCCTCCTTAACATTCAGGGGAAAAAAAGCAATGTTCCTTAATATTCTGAATTGGCTCCTTGATATTGTGGTGCAAATACTGCTGATTGAGTACATGGCATTGTGATGTTAACATTTTGGTAAAGTAATCCCCCATGAGATATTTTAAAAGCTGTGAGAAAAGAAACAACTTTGCTTTGAGTCCTTGATTTTACGAAAATAATCTTTCTCTCTGATTCATTGTGATAGGTTACTTAAATTGATGACTGATCAGATTTGGTTCCACTAGACCTGTGATGGCGAACCTTTTCCATGTTGTGTGTCAAAAGTGTGCACGCATGCATGCGTGCGCATGTGTGCCTGCACCAATGATGCAATGCATGCATGACTCCCTCCACCCTCTGTGCATGCGCAGGTGACCCCCTGCGCATTCACGGTGTGCCTCCATGCATGCAAATGTGATCCCCACACACTGCATGACTTTGCACATGTGCACCCAACCCCCTGAATGCTGCATTCCTCTGCGCATGAGCACATATCTCCCACACGCACATCTCCCCCCATGCATGCATGGCAGATACTTGACAATCAGCTGGCTGGCAGGGGGCATGTGCACATGTGCAATGGGGCTCTTCTGGGTGACCTCTTGAGTGCTGGCAGAAGTGGCTCTGCATGCCACTTCCGGCATGCGTGCCATAGGTTTCCCATCATGGCACTAAACCAATTATCAAACTATCTCCTCCATCCTCCCCTCCTCCCTCTCCTCCTCCTCTCCTCCTCCTCCTCCTCCTCCTCCTCCTCTGTAAGTGTTAATTCCCAGTTCAGCAATTTGTTGCAAATATGAGAGCTTTTGAGGACCATTTTCATTGGAAAGGTGTCCTATGCATTTCTTTTAAGAGATCTGTTGTATGAACAGGATGACTCTTACTAGGTCTCTTTTATGCACATGAACTTTGCAAGTAAAATGATACAAGCTTCTGATCTGTGACTTGTTAGCTTTGCAAACCATGTTTCCCATTTACAAATGCTTTTGAATATTAAAAATATTATTCCAATGTTCCTTGCGATCGCCCTCTGACATAACTCAATAGTCTTATACTCATATTACAAGTTTGCCAAAGGGCATGAAATACATTGAGAAAAAATATATATGAGAGAATAGCTTTCCAAGCTTGTGTATCCATATCAGAAAGCTGGCTAATTTGAAGGCTCCTTCTTCATACTTCAATAAATTTATTAATAGAGGTGCTATATTTGTATTGCTTATGTGAAGACAAAAAATACTTCCAAAATGAATAAAATTTTCAATGTATTTATTTATTAGATTTATATCCCACTTTTCCTCAGTTCAAGAGCTCATTTGGAGAATAAATCTGAACTGATTTCTGTTACCTAACATAATCCTTAAAAATGTAACTATGTTTGGAAGGGCAAAACCAGAAATGCCACGGATTTTAAGTCCATTATTAACCAAATTTCCTCACAAGGCAAAACCACAACAACTAATAATAAATTTGATAAATAAATAAATAAAAACCAAAGTGTTATCGTGGCTTTCAAGTGGAATAAGGAAAACAAAAAGAAGGGAGAAAAGTATGATTGATTGATTTTCCTTTTTTCCAGCACAAGCAACTATTCTATTTTGGATCTTACCCATAGATATATAGATGCCTTTAGGCCATAAATTCTTCTACAGTCTACAATCTAGATCACCATCAAATGGTGCCAGCAAAGTGACATAAAAAGTTCCAAAGCCTTGGACATATCACCAAGATGTTTAAAGCCAATCGGTCATAGCTCTATCTTCTGAGTAGTTGCAGGGGAATTTGAAATTTATACTTCTTTGCTTTCTTATCCTTATAGTGAGCTCTTCAGAGCTGCCTAGCAAAAAATTTTGAGCCACAGGTTTTAAGATGACTCTACTTTGAATCTATTTCATTATTTTTTTAAAGGCATGGGTTGATCCTAGCGAATATCCTTTTCAGTTTATTTTATGGATTCTTCCTTAGCTTACACATCCTCTATACACCATCCATGGCACATTATGACTATGATATGAGTAATAAATGCTATGAGTAATACAATTTTACTGTGAATTCCTAACCAATAATATTTTGGGATTTTACTTTCTGAAGTATAACCTTGACTATGAACTAGTCAAATTTAATTAGTATGCAATCCAATTTATTTCAAGCTGTCCTTAATACCTTTCTTAAATTGATTATAAAAATCTTTGAATGGTTATTTTAGAAATGTTGTTATTGCATCTTCATTGTAAGCCTGTATTTCACACATAGGATTTATATTATAAATATATTAAGAAAGTATTATTGAATATACTGAACAGATTGTATAGGCAATATACTTATTTGAATATTTATGCATTTTATTTGGCACGTCACATCAGAATTCACCCCATCACAACCCCTTCTCATAGAAACCATAATTTGGACTCTTTTTCTTTGTGTGGGTATAGAGCAAGGGTGTCAAACTTTATTTCATTGAAGGCTACATCAGGGTTGTATCTGACCTCAGGGGCCAAGTGGGCATGGCTGGGGTAGGCATGACTAGGGTGGGTGTAGCCAGCTCAACATCACTCATTTGGGGGCACCCGTGGTGGCTTGGGAGGGCAGGGGGGATCCATTGTCTCCAGCTGAGGAAGGCAAGACCAGGGAGAGTGCCAAACTTTTGTCCTCCAGAGGAGCCTCATCATCTCTCTCAGGCCACGTGGAGGACCCTGGACAGCAGCGCAGGCTGCCCAGAGCCTTAAGGCCCAGTCCCACTGCACTTACGGATGCAAAGAGGATGTAAAACGTTAAAAAAAGCTTGCCATGTGCTGGAAAACCCTATGCATCCGTTGTGTACTCACTGCATACGTGTTTCATATGCTCTATCCCTCAAGCATCCGTCCACTGCGATTTCA
>BHFT01007581.1:0-15446 GCA_004320025.1 Laticauda laticaudata
GCTTTCCATCCGCCCTGCGTCCTCCCCGCGTCCGTGTTATCCACTCCGGTTATGCAAATTTTTGCCCCTTCTGAGAGCGGGTAATAACGGATGGAACATTTTTCTCATCCGTTGTGTCCGTTTTGCATCCGTTGGGCAGTGTGACAGGGCCTTAACATTCAAAAGTGGCTTCACTTAGGTATCTTCCTTGTTCTTGCAGTTGAATCTCCAGTAATCACAAAGTGGGTAATTATAGAATGGTAGGTGTCACCACAGTCCTCCAAATAAATATTTGTTTCTCTTATCATAAATTTTCCTAGACTTGTAGGGGTATGGTTTATTTTCCATTCATCAGTATGTAGCGCCCTCAGCTTAGATTTCAGCACTGTCTCAAATCTCACAAGTTTTAATCCAATTTTAATTCAATTTATGGAAGCAAAGTCAGTTTTTTAAGTAAATAGTTCCAGCATTTTAAATTGTCTTTCCAAAACAACTACCCAGTTTAAAAGTCCAATTTTCTGCGTTTTAAAAGTTTTTTTTACTTTTTCTTCCCTTAGTTTCTTTCTTTTGGGTCTGGGATTTTTTTCTAAGTAATTATTTGCTGCTTCAACACATAGTTCTGAAAGTCTCTTCCTGGATTCTTTTTTCCTTTTAGTGTTAGGTTCTTGGTAAAAAAGGAATCATCTCACCCAGTTCCAGTCACTGTTCATCTACACCGCTCTTGCACTTTCTTTGTTATCTCGGCTGTCCCAGCTTCACAGCAGCCGTGATAGCTGCCTCTTCTGCTTGCTGTGGATGAGAGGGAAGAAAGCCCTGGGTCAAGCAGGAGAGTTGTGACTCTTCCAACCTACAGCATGCCCCTCTTCACCACCCCTACAGGGTGGCTTTAGCTCCTTTTGGAGCCCTCCAATGGGGAGAACTAGGCATGGGAGATGGTAACCTGCTCCTCGTGTCCGATCATGCTGCGATGTCAGCCAGAAGTCAACATTTCAAATCATGATGTCTGAGAGGCCCCAGTAGAAAAACCCAATAGAGAAATGAGAGGAATTATATCCAGATTTGCAGATCTTTTACCTATGTATAGGTCCAATTCAGCAGCTGCAGCTCAAAACAAAAGTAAACAACAATTGTGACATGTTTGCTAGCCAGCAAATTAAGTGAGCTACTCAACTTGGGCTTAAAGCTTTGGGAAACAGGTAGACAGTGGCTAGGGCCCCCATCACATTTTGATTGGAATCACTCCTTGAGTTTTCCTACTGCTTGAAGAACAAGCCACAGGTTTCCCAAGGAAAGAAAAAGTGGAGATTTAAAGGAACAAAACCTCCACTGGTTTGGAAATATTTGATGTTTAATATACAGAAAGTATATTGATGATTTATGGTGTGTCCACTATACTTGCTTGTGCATGGTACACCTTCTTTGCAAAGTAGTAAATAAAATGACTATTGTTTTCTCTTTGGAGTTTTGGCTGGTGATTGTTTATTTCAAAGCTAGACAATGAATTCCACATCTATAAAGTGTCTGCTAAATAGGAGAGAAGAAAATTGGAAGAGACCCAAATACTGTATATTAAGAATCAACATGCCGACAATCAACAGTTGACTGTTTTGAGTTTTCCCAAAGACGGATCGCTGACTCTTGTTTCTTGAAATTGCATGGCAATTGATACAATAAAGCAAGAACTTTGAAAAATTGGAACATTGTAACAAAGAAAGAATTAGGAAGATTCTGCCTTTGGATTAGTTCTAATTCTGACATGAATTTGGCACTGGATTAGCAGAGACTTAAAAACTTGAGAGGAAGAAAAGTTGACTGTTGGAAATACTATTAGATACATAGATATATAAGAAGAATTAAATTGTGGAATCAGAAAGTTGTTAATGGCCCTTGATTTCTTTCGTGTCGGCATGGTAAATTAATGTAATCCTCATCGCTAACAAAATGATTAAGACCAACTACTAAGTAATGATTCGGTAATTTAGCCTGTCGGTCTTTCTCTCCTTTTAAAATTTATGACATTGCCAAACAGCAGAAATTTTCACATGGACACGAACCAAAGGATAAAAAAAGGCAGAACCTGACCTATCACAACAAGTTGCAATAAAAATGGATTGAAGATGCGAGGTGGAGCAAAGGAATCTAGGAAAGAGAACCATCTTTAGTGTTGTCTTTCGAGAACAAGGAAACTCTTGAAAGGAGAAGAAGAGCTGGAAATCAAATGTTACAGCAACAGACATTAAGAATGGATTAAACTAAAAAGGGGAATATCTGACAAAAAATAAAATAATATCCTCTCTATTGAAAAAGGAGTCAGCAGAAATTCAAAGGCGAAATGGAAGCGGCTATAAAGTAGAAGAGAGGGATAACAAACTACGGAGTTAAAGGAAAAGGAAAAAGGGCGGGGAAAGAAAGGACAAGAAACCAGATTGGGAAACAAATAGTTGGGATTTTGCGTTACTAAAAAATGGGACACTAAGATAATGGTTTAAATTATTATATAGAAAGGGGATTCTGCAAGGTATTGAGGGGGTAATAATAAATAAAATTTATAGTTACAAAAATAGGGATATATAAACTGACAAGATGGAAAAACAGAATTGTTGTTTTTGATAATGCGAACTCTAATGCTCTTCCTCTGTTATGGGAGAGATAATTGTAACAAAAAATAATGGATAAGTATTATTAGATATATGAAATATTTTTAGATTGGAATGTTGGGTCTTGTTTTTGTCATATTAAAATATGATGAGAACAATTAATGGAATGTTGTTGGTATTAATATATGGAAATAAATGAAATGATATAGGAGGAGAGGCCTTTGAAATGGAAATTAAACTTTAGGTCTTGGATTGTTTTACTGTTTGAGTAGATTAATATGTCATGTCCTCTTTTTTGGGGCGGCGGGAATTTCCATGAAATATTAAAAGGAGAAAAATCATGCAGAATTGGATTCATATATATTAGTAGTTTTAAAGGATTCAGGTTAAATTTTTAAGCTGGTAATTAATTTTAATGAGATTTAAAAGGGCCTGTTGAAATAAATGAATTCATAATAACTTATGGAGGTGGTGCACTCTATATTGACATATTCAGGGCATTTCATAGAAGAAGTGTCTTTTTTAATAATTAGAATTTAATGATAATATATACAAATGATGACAAATTAAAGTACTAAAGAGTATAATGATTACGAAGTTATCACTAAAGTTTAATTAAATAATGAGATAATATTTGGAATAATACAATAAAGAGAAAATTGTATGAAAGTAACTGTTAAATCTAAATTCACTTGGGAGGAGAAAAGGAATTGAGATATAAAAATTGAATATGTACTATGTAACCATGGTCATATTTGTATGTATATGTGAAACCTGTAATCATGCTGTTCACTAAAAAGAGACATTAAAATAAGGAAAATTGAATAAAACTTGTTTAAAAAAAAAGAATCAACACGTCTTTGTTTGAAAAATACAAAAATGTATGAGAAATGGATGTCTAGTATTAAAAAATGCAAGATGTCATCCCTTGAGTCATTGCCAGGATTTCTTCTTATACCCGTATCACTGCATTCTGCATTGGGCTACAACTGTTCCTATTTTTATTTGCTAAAAAGCTTTACAATTTTTTAAAACATGCAAGTTTCCTACTTTTATAAATGCTATTTTGAAAACCAAGATGGTTCTAGGTAGTTTGGCTATGTTTGTAATCTGAACTAGCGTTCTGGCATTGTTCATACTTACTAGTTTTCATCTTTGATTACCTCTTTTCTTAGTTCTGTTCAGCACATCTTGAAGGGGCAAGCAGATCTGGATGAATAAATTAGTAAGGATTTATGTACATTTTTGGATCCATTCATTCTGATTCTGTAGTAAAGGTAGGAATGAACATTCCCAAGGTCAGTCTTTAATTTGAATTTGTATGTAAGATGGAACAGCATTTTGTATAACACCGTATAAGTATATTGTGTTACGAACTTGAACCATTGTGTATTCATCTTTAACTCAAATTTTGCTCCAATAGGCCATCTTCTTAAACTATGGATTGTGTCGTTCTTTCCCTTTCTGAGAGTCTTTCCTCTACAGGAATCAGGACAATCAAGACAAAAAATACAATTGAATGTATAATATTTATTTACAACATATTGTTATAATTACAGCTAGTTATTCTGTGTATATTAATTTCCTTTTCTGCAACAGTAAAACCACAATTCACAACACTTTTGCAAAAGTCCTGGGTCTACAATAGAGCTTTCTGTGAGTGCAGATTAAATATAAAGGCTCCCTATTTATACATTTTGCATCATGAATGCAAGGTTCTCATAAAGACACTCATGTATTATAATCAGGGTATTATTTTAGGAATCTTGTTAAACTGAATTCTTCAGGTAATTTAGTCATTGTTTCCTGGATTTATTTCTATCTTTGTGAAATTCTAAAATTGTATATATAAGAATTTAACTGTGTACACAACAGCATTATTTTTAGAAGCATGTTACTCTATGATTTCTCACATTGAAACAAATAGTGTTCCAGCAGAGGTCTCCATGATTATGAATTTTCTATGAGGTACAAATACATACTCTTAATGAAGTTATAGATAATTTCTTTATTTAGAAAATGTGTTTTTAAAATTTACACCAAGGTATATCAAAGAGGATTTACCTACTTATTTATTGTATTGCATGGAAATGTTCTTTAATATAATTCACTATTACTTCATTTATATTCTCTGTGTCTACCTTTATCTATAGCCTTTGGGAATTTTACTGCCAGCCACAAAAGACAACCACCATGTTACATCGTACAGTATAGATATTGTAAATTTTGGTCTTGCTTTCCATTGATCTGAATTGCCACATGGGAATCATATTCAGTTGATTTTTATTTCCTGAGTCAGAAATTCTGTTTTACCATCTTTAGGGCTTTCAGCAGTTATTCTCTATGGGCTATCAAATACAGCACATGAAAGAAAAGGTTCAAAGGCTTGTAAGGAAGGCTGAGGTCTGAAATGTTTACTTAACACTGCATTTCTTCTCTCTTTTTTAAAAACTACTTTTTTTCAAAACATTTTCCAGACTTGGAATAGCAGGAAGACTTAATAAATTTATACTTTCTATATGCTATTGTCAGTGCTGTATATGCTCACCGTGTCTCCATCTCTCTCTGTCTCTCTTTTAAAGTTGTCTGGAATTTATCAGTGGAAAACTTGATGGTGAAGCAGTTTGTTTGCATTTGTTTTGCTATATACTTGGATTAAAATCTTTGGTATTAATTTTATAAGTGTATTCATATTATTGTTAGATTTATTTCTAGATTTTTTTAAATTAAATATATATCTAGTAGAGTTCTTAAAATAGATTTATTAAAGCTTGATTCTCAGAATGATATTAAATTATTGTTCTTAATAATAAAACAGATGGAACTATATATAATAAGGTAGAAGGCTGTCAAAGCTTTGAAAAGGAAAGAATTTATTTAACTTGTTTTGGCGAAACAGAATTTGGTTACTTGTACTTAGTTCAATAGTGCATACTCTAAGCAAAACTAAATATACTGCAGGTGGAACGTGGTTATATAATTGGGCCCTGTCTTATAGAATTTTACAACTACAAAATGAGATTTCTCTTTTTGTTCATTGTTCCTAACTTCAAAAATGCTTTGTGTGCTGGAATATTAATGTGTACTTTAATAGGCAACTGTATATAAATTTCTTGGTTTTAATTTTATTTGTGTATTTTGAAATCTCCTCTGTAGATTTGTTATGGTAGATCAATTTTTGAATGTCTACTTTCTACTGCATTTTATCATAATGCACTTTGAGTATAAATAAACTGCTATGCAAAACCTAATAGCAATTAAACTGGAAGTGTTTTTGTTTCATCACTGTGAACTTCGCAAGAATGTTTCCATGACAACCTCCATTCTAGTTAAAGAAACCAGAGGTGATCAACAGTTTATATATTTTTTTTCACACAAGAATGGAATTTGTGTTGACAGTTTTGGCCTTTAATGGCACTTTTGTACTGTGTGAAAGTATTTGTTTACTAGATTATATGCTGTTAACTGTCAGACTGAGATAAAAAGACTGCCTTTGATAAAAGACTTGCATTTTGTTTTTTAAGTGTGTGAAGCTTTTGTGCTTTAATTATCCACGTCAATACAAAAGTCTCCATTCACTTTTCAGCTTAGAGTTAGATATAGGAGACACATTTATAATGAGATAATTTGGTATTGGATATTGTTTTAAATAACTATCTCAGGTTTGAAAAATAATACAGTCTCAAGTCTTAAGTGCTAAAAGGCTTTTTTGTTGTGAGAGCTATTAAAACTTCCTCTCTAATGAAGTTTCCTAGCAGCAGCATTGTCAATTAGATGCCAGGCCATGTCCTCCTTTTTTGCTTAAGCTTTTAACTAATAGTAATAATTAATCTGTTTTTTCTTTTTTCTTTCTTTTTGTTTAACTACTCTTTGTTGTGTTTGTGTCTGTGAGAAGACAACATGAAAAATAAGGGCTGCAAAAAGAAGGGCTTGGATCATATTATGGGTTTAATGATATTAAACATTGTTGTCTATAATGATAGACAACAGTGTCCTGTTGGCTCATAATTTCAGAGATATTTCCTTATCGAAACAGAAACAGAATGACCACAAGCAGACCAAAAAGCAGTGGGAGCAGGAGCAACTTCTGACTTCTTGCCAGCTTCCCCATTGAATTTCTTTATGGGAATCTGGCAGAGCTCAGAAATCTTCCCTTCCTATCAGGCAATTAAGTGGCTACTGCTGGGTGGAGGAGGAAGGGAGGGATTGTAAGACCTGAGTAGTGCCTCAGGTGATCCTGAGGACACAGATAAACTTCTAAATGCTTCAGTGACCCCTAAAATGATGCAAATGACTAGCTGTCTGCAAGGAATATAAATCCTTCCATTCCCCACCATTCTGTCAGAGCTGAAGAAGTTCCTTGGATGAGAAGCTAAATGTCTTCAAAGAAAAAAACATGAAGTCCAGTTGCCTCCAAATTAAGTACCTTTGGGACAACCATTACCTGGATGACTGAGAATCTCTACAGACTTCTGGATGATGCTACATTCTGAACTCTTTCCAAGGTCTCAACATCTTTTTTGTAGTATGGGGACTGCAGTATTCCAGGTGTGGTCTTACTAGGGTTTTATAAAGCAGTACTAACACTTCACGTCATCTTGATTCTATGCCTCTGTTTAAACAACCCAGAATTGTATTAACTTTTTTGGCTGCTGCTCCACACTGCTGTTTCATATTCAAATGATCATCCACTAGGACTCCAAGGTTCCTCTCACAGTTACTATTTTTGACCCATGTCTCACCTAATCTCTGCTTATACCGTTGATTTTTCCTGCCTAAATGTAAAGCTTTGCTTTTCTCCACATTAAAATTATTATTATTTATTTTTTGGATAGGACCCATTGTTCAAGTTGATCAAGTTCTTTTTGGATTCTGAGCTTGTCTTCTGGGGTGTTGGCTATTCCTGCCAGTTTAGTGTCACCTGAAAATTTGATGAGTTCCAACTTCTGGTTAAGCCCTCCTCACTGATGACCGGGGTCCGTGACTGTCCGCAGCTTCGGTCCATGCTCTTTCGTTGGAGAGCCCCAATCATTGTGATTAGGGGCTGAAGCTGCCTCCAAGGGGCAGCGGAGTAAGGGGAATCTGCCAGCCAGGTTGAGAGCTGCATCTCTCCTCTCTGGGCTTGGCATTTTTTCCCCCTGGAAACGACCGAACGGTGTTCCAAAATGGCCACCCTGAAGAGGATGATTCAGCTGGATGAAGATTTGTGGAGGAGTGGAGAAGGAGGTGGACAACATAAGAACGAGGACAATTCAGCGCAACAACCAAATAAAAGCTACCCTGGGATTGATGCTTTAAGAATTCTTAAGAAAGAAAAGAAAGTGGCAGAATTAAAAAGGGAAGGGGAAAAAAAGAGAGAGAAAATAACTTTGACAGCTGAACGGGGCTTCGAACCAGGAGAGGAACAAGAGTATTAAAAAGAAGGGGAAAATATACAAATTGGAGGCTTGATTGTTTTGGAATATTGAGGCTCAGAAAGCCCCTAACAATAAAACGGGGAGGAAAAAAAAGGGTGAGGACTTTGTATAATGGAGAGTGCCATCTTGTGGACAAAAACTTAAACTAGAAAATATAAAGAAAAAACTTCTGTTTCTCTATGAACTTGATTCAATACAATGAAAAGGAAATATTGAAACAATAAAATAAGTACCCCAGAAGGTGAAAGATGAACTAGAATAAAACAAAAAGTAAGAAGAAATGAACTGTTGGACTAATTTGGTGAGTTTGGTATAAACCCAGTGTTGGAATAGTTGTGAATTCAGAAAGCCTGAAGAAGAAAAAAGAAAAAGAGAAGCTGCCTTGTGGATTTTAAAATTATAAGATACAAGAGTGTGCAACGATGATATCTCTGTGGGAATTAAAAATGATGCTTAAAAATATGAAAGAACTACTAGATGCAAGATGTGAATCATTTTGCTCAGTGTTAAGAGCCATGGAAATGGCGATTGAAGAACATAAAGAAGAAACTTCAGAGAAGGAGGAATTAGATCAAGAAGAAGCCAATTTAAATAGACAATCATGCAAAGAATACAACAAAAGAGAGGAGGGAAAAGAAGGGGGTTAAAAATAGAAGATTTAAAAAAGTAACTAAACAGGAGAATATCTGTAAAAGTGGGAAAGACAGGAAGAAACAGCAGAAAAATAAAAGGTGGAAGGAAGATATAAAGATGGAGTGGGATATAATTCAGAGAGAAAAGGATTGGGAAAATAAAAGGGAAGAGAGGTGAACAGGAACAGGAAAGAAAGAAATATGGGAATTGTAAAATAATGGAAAAATTGTCTATTTAGAATACATAGAGATAATGGTTAATGGATTAAGAAAGAGGATTCCGCATTGATATGAGGGGTAATAAGAATGTATATGCAATTACAGGTTATTTAGACAATAGGAGAATATAGACGACTTCGAGGGGAGGGGGCACTGATATTTTTTTTTAATAGATGAATGTATATCCTTTTGTCACAAGAAAGGTTAATGTTTATTATATATATATATATATACATATATATATATATATATATATATATGTATTGAAATAATTGAAATGAATTTCAAGGAAGTTTTAAAATGAGATTAATATCAGTGACCTGGACTAGCTAAATGGATTAATTGCTTTTCTTTCTGCTATTTTTCTTTTGGTATTACAAATAAAACTCTGTGGAAGTAAAAGGGGAGAATATATTGCAGAATCTGACTGAAAAGTACAATGTTGTGTCTTTCTTTTTTAGGGAATTATTATAACTATTAAAAATAAATGTATATTTATTAAGATGAGGGAATTAAGGTATTAAGGTTCCCTCATTAAGATGAGGGAATTAAGATGAGGGAATTAAGGTATACTCAAACCACTGAGGTGACACTTCCAAATTAGTAAAAGGGGAGGGGAAATCCATGTTTTATTTTGTGTGTAAAAGCTTGTATAAATCTAGAATTTATGGAAAGAATATGCGATGGAATTGCAAACCTGATAAGTAAAAGAATTAAAAGTTAACAAGTATGAAGATATGGGAATTATCAGTGATTTAAATGAGAAGAGTATTATGGAAAAGGTCATGCTTAAAAGAAATGTTAATGTTGAAGAAATATTTGAAATAAATTGAAATGAACTGAGAAGATATTTAGAATGAAAGTAATATTAGTGAACAGGATTAATTTGTTTGTTCCTTCTTTATGTAAAAGTTGGAGAATTAAGTTAAAAATGGATAAGATAAGAAGTTGAATGTAGAAAATGAATAAATAATTATTATCATATTTGCATGTAAAAGTGGTGATCCGGAATTATGTTGTACACCTGAAAAAAGCTTTTTTATTTCTCTTTGTTTTGGAAAAAATGAACAAAACTTGTTTAAATTTTTTTTGATGAGTTCTCCTTCTATTACCTTATCTAAGTCACTTAGAAAGCCAATTATAAAAAAATACTTTTTTTATAAAAAAAAAATAACAAAAACAACAAATAAAACCAGTGTGTCAGTTGGCTACATATATTTTGTGCAAATAATAATACTGGTATACATAATATTGGTATTTTCTGGGAATGAAAACAATAAGTATAACAGCTTGTCTCCAAAAGTTTTGAGTGCAGGAACTAAATTAAAACTGGAGGATTTTAAGCAGATATTGAACAGCCATTTATCTGGAATGGTATATGGCAGTGATGACGCCATGTCATGTGCTGAAAGTGCTCACGCATTCATGTGCCTGCATCCATGATGCAAAGTGTGTGTGACCCCCCTGTCCATGCGTGCATGACTCCCTGTGTATGCACGCATGACCCCCTGCACGTGCACTGTGTGCCTCTGCATGCAGCTGTGGCTAGCATCTTGCACCTCTGCATGTGCGTGCACCCTCCATGGGCCCCCTGTATATGCACACGTCTCCCATGTACATGTCTTCCCCCTGCACATGTCCAGCAGATACCCAACAATCAGCTGGCTGGCAGGGGGGTGCGTGAGCATGCGCAGTGGGGCTCTTCCGGACGACCTCTCGTGTACCAGCAGAAATGGCTCTGTGTGCCACTTCTAGCATGTGTAGCATAGGTTCACCATCATAGGTGTATGGTCTCCTGCTTAGCAGAAGGTTGCACGAGAAGATCTCCAAAGGCCCTTCCAACTCTGTTATTGTGTATTAGGGAGCAATTTTTCAAGACCAAAAACTGATACTCCATATTCAGAGGAATGAAGACTACTGGTTCCTCAGTGGTAATCGACAGAAGATCAGAAAAGTCCCAGTGATTAAAAGTAGAACAGTTTCAAGAATGGTTGTATAGAAATGGGAATTGAAGAAAAAAATAGAAATGAGAATAAAGGTAGAACCAGGGGTGGGATTGTACAGGTTCACACCTATTTGCTAGAACCAGTTGTTAACATTCTGAGCAGTTCAGAGAGCCGGTTGTTAGAAGAAATTACTGGCTTAATCCTGTAAGGAAGGCAGGAAGGAAACATTCTGGTGTTGCTTACAGAAACTGCCTGTCCATTAACCCTTATTATATTCTTGGCAGAACTAGACTTCCTGTCTCAGGAACTTCTCTGGAGGCTTTTTCCCCTCCTTTGCTGGTACTTTGCTTGTGTGGAGTGACCATTCAAAGTTACAATGGACCTGAAAAAAGTGACTTATGGCCATTTTTTATACTTACGACTGTTGCAGCATCCCCACAGCTATGAGAGGCCATGCGAGGAGATGCTTGCCTCAATGTGAGTGATGTTGAGTTGGCTACACCCAGCCAATAACATGACTACCAAACCATGCCCACCACCTAAGCCACACCCACAGAACAGGTTGTTAAAAATGTTGAATCCCACCCCTGGATAGAAGACTGCAGGAACAGAAAATGTGAGACTTCTAAGAAAAAGTATCAGAAGATACACTAATATCTTAAGAGACTGTAGAAGTTTAAGGAGGAGAAAGATTATGTGTCAGCTGTATGCAAAAATGAAAAGAATTATGTTGCATACCATGCCACATAAAGGTTGCGGAGTTATGCTAATAGAAAATACGAAAAACATTGTTTGATGGTATAGTGAAGTGAATAGGTATGAAAATATTTGTGGCATTCCTTGCTGCAAAAAAATGATCAGAAAAATATATTGTATTATATACATATAAAAAGACAGACCCAGTATGGTTAATGAAAGTAGGCAGTAGTTAAAATGCAAAGAAAGTAAAAAAATGTTGACATTTTTGGGATGGATCTGAATGTGGGAACACTGAAAGGAGGTTAATATGGGAATTATGGTGAAGAGTATATAAAAGAGCAGTATTAAAACAAATGCTATAAATGTTCAAGGAAAAAAATGGTAAAGGAAATAGTGGTGTGAGAAGTATTAAAAAGAGTAAAGTGCAGATTGTATAATTGGAGAAGTGTTAAGCCATGGATGTGATTAGAATATGAAATATATGTGAAGTTTTCACCTGTGCAATGATTGGAAGAATGCTGCTATTATTCCCCAACCAAAAAAAAAAAAAAAAGTATCACACATAAATAAAAACCCACAGGATTTTGTGCTTGAAGAGGTCTAACTTTTGTCATGGAAAGATTTGAAATTGTGACAGAATTGGAATATTGACAGAAACAATATTTGGGAAATGCAGACTAGAATGTGTTTTCTTCAGGTCATTACAAATGCATGAATGAAAGAAAATCTTTTAATACATTTGATTAAGGGAAAGCATATGATAACGAATAAGGTTGAATTGTAGGAAGTTTTAATGACATGGAATCATTTTACAGATAGAAAGGTATGAAGAATCATTGAATTGTTTTATTATAAACAAATTGTGTTGACATAAACAATTTCACTTGTGCTACTTTTTCAGTTTTTTAAAAATTCACGCCTTTATGTTTGGCTTGCTATTTTTTTACTACCTTACCTACAGTAATAATGGTTGGGACCAGACATCAGTCTTTAACTGATGCCATTGTTCAGCAATTCATCAGGTGACCATTTTTACTGTGTCCTTTAAGCAAATCGTGTGATCACTAAGTGAATAGAGTAGAGTAGAGTAGAATAGAATAGAATAGAATAGAATAGAATAGAATTCTTTATTGGCCAAGTGTGATTGGACACACAAGGAATTTGTCTTGGTGCAAATGCTTTCAGTGTAGATAAAAGATACATTTGTCAAGAGTCAAGAATCATCAGGTACCACGATAATAGTCATAGGGTAAGCATAAGCAATCAAATCATACTAGGAAACAGTCAATATAAATTGTAAGGATACAAGCAATAAAGTTACAGTCATACAGTCACAAGTGGGAGGGGATGGGTGATAAGGAGTGATGAGAAGATTAATAGTAATAGTAATGCAGACTTCATAAATAGTTGGACAGTGTTGAGGGAATTAGTTGTTTAGCAGAGTGATGGCACTTGGGGAAAAAATGTCCTTGTGTCTAAGTTGTTTTGGTGTGCAGTGCTCTATCGTGTTTTGAGAGTAGGAGTTGAAACAGTTTATGTCCGGGATGTGAGGGGTCTGTGAATATTTACAGTGAATCACTCAGCTGTTAAGCAATCCAGCTTTCCCAAATGAGTGTATTTGTTGGAAGACAACCAGGAAAATTGCAAATCATAATTATTTGACTCCTAGATTTGCAACTATTATAATTGTGAACTAGTTGCCATTCATTCAAATTGTGATCACATGACTGCAGGGTTGATATGATTTATGAAAAAGTAGAGACTGCTATTTATGATAATGCAGATAATTTTAATACTTAGCTTTCAGTTAAAACCAGAGCTTTTTTATTAGGACTTATTATAGGTAGTAAGTAGGTACGATAGATACATAGGAAGTATAGTAGTTAACTAAAAGACATGTGGCTGTTTGGTTTTCGATGTATTACTGTAGTGAGGCTATTATATGCATAAAATGGAGAAATATCCACCATGAATCAATAGATTGTGAAAATGGCAGAACTTGGTGAGTTATCCAAATCAATAAAGGAAGAAACAACAACCATTTTTCTAAAAGAGTGGAAACCTGTTAGGCACTTTTGGGTCCTTGGTGCTTTCTAAACTTGGTTGTTTTCTTGCAGACATTTCATTAGCCAAACTAGATAACATCATCAGTACTAGTTAATGATCTTGCTAAAGATGATAATTTATGGGAAGAATAGAACTATGAACTGGGAGGCTAAAATTGGTAACAATTATGTTCCTAAAGGTTGTAAATTACATCCAAATTTCTTTTTTTCCTTCCTTCCTTCCTTCCTTCCTTCCTTCCTTCCTTCCTTCCTTCCTTCCTTCCTTCCTTCCTTCCTTTTCCTTCCTATTTCTTTTCACTTTCTTTTTAATTTTTTTCTAGTTCTTTGTTTCTGTGTTTTCTCAATAAAAGTATATTCAAAAATCAATAAGCTATAATTAGTTTTTAAATGCTTTTCTTCAGAATAGTGCTAATCCTAGAACAGTACAACATATTACAATGGGTATGAATATATTGGCTGCCAAAATACTAACTTGTGTGACACTTTATAATGTTAATTTTGAATTTCCTACATTATGTTATCATTAGAAAATCTGCATTCAGATAGATATTCATGGCTGGATGACTCTTTTTTTCTTTCCCCTCCTTCTCTTTCATTATATGTTGGCTTTGTCATGGAGATCCTGTTACATGAAAATCATGAGATTCTTTATTTGAGATTATACATTTTGCTAACCCTTCACTTCATTTTCACCACATTACAAGACATTATAGTCAGTAGACAGTGATTCCAACAGAATCAGCATGTTTTCTTGCCACAAGATATGAATAATACAGTATAGAAATGCTAAAATGCATATTATAATGATACAAAGATATGGGAGGAATTTGAAGAAAAGAAGTGAAGTTTTTAGATGCTATTTGTATGACAATATTTTGTTCTTTTAAATGTATAGGTATACTCATATCCTTTACAAGAACTTGTAAAAACAGTTCTTGAGACTCAAGCAGTCAATGCTTTGTAAATTCTCTGAATGAAGTCTACTGTTATTGAACAAATTCCTGTTAAATTAAGCGGGTTTAGTTCATGCTAATTAAAATATTAAAATATTCTTAACAGTATTTTTTAAAAAATATGCTTAGATAGATAGAACAGATAGAATACTTTGTTGGCCAAGTGTGATTGGACACACAAGGAATTTGTCTTGGTGTAAATACTCTTAGTATACATAAAAGAAAAGAAACATATGTCAAGAGTCGAGAATCATAAGGTATGACACTTAATGATAATCATAGGGTACAATACGCAATTAAATCATACTAGGAAACAGTCAATATAAATCGTAAGTATACAAGCAACAAGGTTACAGTCATATAGTCACAAATGGGAGGGGATGGGTGATAAGGAATGATGACAAGATTAACAGTAATAGTACAGACTTTGTAATAGTTAAACAGGGTTGAGGGAATTATTTGTTTAGCAGAGTGATGGCTTTTGGGAAAAAGTGATGAGCAGTGATGAGCTAGATCAGGGCGGTCAAACTCACGTCCTGTGGGCCGGATGCATCATTCGTTGGCCATGCCCCTCTCCAGTTTAGCAAAGGAGAAAAAAGTCCTGATATATCGCATGATGCTGCTGTGACAGCGCGAATTTGACATCATCCCTGAGCTAGATGCTTCTAAAGGTCCAGGATAAGGCCATAAAGCTGTAAATAGAAAGACACACTTACATGTACTCCCACCATAATGGTACAAATAGTTCGCTCTTCAAAATAAGCTATTTTTGCAGAGAGAGAGAGAGAGAACACAATGTTGTTGTCAAGTGTAACATTTAAAAGTACAAAAAAAATACAGGTAAGGCCCGGTCCCACTGCACTTACGGATGCAAAGAGGATGTAAAACATTAAAAAAAGCTTGTCATCCGTTGGAAAACGCGATGCATCCATTGTGTA
>BHFT01007582.1:0-16130 GCA_004320025.1 Laticauda laticaudata
AAATGCAAGACTAGACTCCAATAAAGATCATCATGATTCAGTTGTTCATGATCAAACAACTCGACTGCCTTGTCATTTCAACACTGCCTTGGCTTCTTCTCAAGTGATCAAGAGTTTTCCAAATGTCATTGAAAATCCAAGGAAAATAATGAGGCAACATAGAACATAGGAAAAGTTCTAGTGCTAAGAAATTTGGGGATCATTTTATTTTTCTGTAGAGTAGTGATTCAAAGTGTGGGGCCCCAGGATTCTTTCAAGAAATCTGCAAAGTGAAATGAATAAATATTTTAAAATTTATTAAGTTTTAATTTCTAATGCAGCAAATATCAATAGATACAATCCATATAAAACAAAGCTCTTTGAGATGCTCAGTTATTTTAAAGATGTCAAGGTGTTTTGAGATCAAATTTCTGCCCTAGAGAAGTAATTTACCCAATTACTCTTTTTTTATAAATTTGGTAAGTAATTTTGAAGGCCTTTTTTGTGTGCCCAGCGCTATGTCAAAGTGTTTAACTGTACAGTTCTATTGAAAGTTTAAAATATGTTTTAAATTAAGTTAAAGATTATAATTTATTCATATTATCTACCCACTGTGTCTATGTGTATGTATATATACGCCTCTCATTGATGCTTCTTATAGTTCCCTAGTTTGTAGTTATCAATTTGTAGGAAGTTAACACCACCCCTCTCTGAGAAAATTGAAATATCTTGGGAAATATTGAAAAAGGCAGAATATTTTCCCTAAAAAGAGTAGAAACCTCAGAAGCAGAAGCTCACCCCCACCTTTGTTAATGGGTGGGCCATTAAGGCCTGGACCAGAATACTTTACATAACACAGATCTCCAGGTAAAGGTATAGCAATTGCCCAAGAGCCCTTTCAGTGCATCATCATCCAGCAAGGCTCAACCAAGCCTGGAACTCAGGACAGCCTAGAAAGTTAGCTAAGACCCTCCATCCCTGGGAGTTTGACAGCCAATGGGACTTCTTGCACAGGAACAGTGAACACTAAGGTAGGGCCCAACAGAGGGTTGGGTCTCTATAAGGGTCTCTCAGCATCTTGGCCGGACCTTCTTGATCTCTTCCTTCACCTTGAAGCATGTGATCATCCTTCTCTGGAGCTCCAGTCCATGTGGTCCTGTCCACCATTAAACCTTCCAAACAGCCTCCATGTTTCCAGGGTCTTTTTCTCCACTTGGAACTGAACCCAGAAGGGTAATTTTTCCAACACATTCATACATTTCTCTGCTATGCTCGCAGGAAGGTTTTTGATGTGCTCCTGGAAAAAAAACAGAACCCTTTTTTAAGTGATGGGAAAAGAAGCTGAGATAGTCCTTAACCAGTTTGGTTGTTGGCAATCTTGAGTTTTGTAGCTTTACAACAAGCATGTTTGCATCATCCCCCCAGTCGTTGTCCGTAGAGGAAGTACTCCTGACCTTTTCTGCAGACATTTTTGCTTTGCAGTCCTTGAGTGCAGCAACATAGCTAGATTAGCTCAACAATACCATGCATGTTTCTTCCCAGAGTAATAATTTTTAAAAAAAGCATCTGAAGGCGTGATTTTCTCCAGGAATAAAAGGAGATTCCTACTGGTCTCTGGACAGCCAGTGGGCCTCTTCCCCTGCCCCAGTAATCCCAAAGCTCTTCTTTGCTGCTGGGCACTTCTGCTACTTGAATGTTTCATTCAGGTTTCAACCCCCCTCCCTCTCCCCGCCAATAATCTCCCTTGCCTTTCAGAGAAAACATGCCTGTGTATGTTTCTGTGCAAGAGTGTGCGTGGGCGGCCTTTGAAAGGCTTTCTGTCAGTCAACCACTGAGCTGAAAAGAGACAGAGATACGGGGGAAGAGTACTTTTAATGGGGAGTGTGGGCGGCTGTTGTTGCTGCCACTGTCAGCCACCAAGCCGGCCTTGAAGCCCTTCCCAGGGGCACCTGCCTAAAAATGGGGAAGGAATACTTTCCAAACTTGCTCGAGTGACCTGCCAGCCCCCACAGGTCACATCTCCCGCCATAAAGAGAAATGGGAAGGGAGAAGGGCCCAAGAGCCTTTTTTGACATCTGCCCTGCACGCTTTTTCTCTTACCCCACTTGAGGAACGGGAGTAGTTGCATGCCGGAAAAAAAAAAAAAATTTGTATAAGCCGAGGAGGGTCAATCAAGGGGAACGAACCAGTGGTGGGATGCCTGTTGTGTTTTCTTTTTTATTTTATTTTAATTTTATTTTATTTTTTTAAAAAAAACCCAAGGAGTAGGGTTTTGCATTGCCCAGACCAGCTCGCAAGTCAAGCCAGGCACCTTAAAGAGCAAGCAGAGATACAACGGCGTTGCCATTCCGTGGGCGATCGCTCCGCTCCCCAGAGCCGAGTTACTCGCCACATCAGCGCTTCCTGCGCTGTGGGCCTCCTTGCGGGCTTCCGCTGGCAAGGAAGGGGAGCATTTATCTCAATGGGAGGCTTTGCCAGGAAGAATCGGAGCGGAGGCAAGTGGGAGGTTTTTCGCTTTTTCAGAAGAGACCAAAGGCGGACACGGGAACAGGAGGAGGAAATTTCTCGCGGAAGGAATAAAAACAGCCCGACCCCTCCGTCTCGTCTCATGGGAAGAGTGCATTTTATTTACGCGCTTGATAACTGAACGACCCTGCAACGATCAGCGAAACCCGGGCCGAATCGCCCCCCTCACTCCCCCCCCCCGCGTGAGGGTGAGTTCAGATGGAACGCTCGCTCGGCGTTCCGCTCGCGCAGGAGTTTCAATCAGGGACGCGACCTACCGAGTGGGGAAGGTTTTTACACGCGCACGTCGCACATCCCGCGCGTCCCCCCCCCCACAACCTTCTCCCTAACCTGAAAGGAGGAGGAGGAGGAAGAGCTGCATTTGCCTCCTTCTCCGTCTGGTTGCCGTGGCGGAGCGTGGGCGAGCGGTGGCGTTCGGGTGGCGGGACGAGAGACGCAGTTGAGCTTTGCAAATATGCCCGCGGGGGGAGCTCTGCAGCATGGAGTGGATGGTGGCTGGTGCGGATTTGCACGAACTAGACGGGCAGGGTGGCCGGGAGGAAGGAGAAGGAGGCAGGAACGGGGGGGTGGGGGTAAACTTGGCGGGCGCAAAGGCTCTTCCCATTCTTCCCAGGCCTGTGTCGCGGTTGGACGCCTTCTTTCCGCAGCGTGAGTCCGCCCCCTCACCACCCGTTTTTTCCTGCGCCTCGTCTCTTTCATGAACTTTGAGGCGGGCGGGCCGGGGGGATTGAGCAAGGTGCGGCGTGGCGCGGTGGAGAGGGGGCGGCGCTGAACGTGAACCGCTGAGGGGGGTCGGCAGCCGGCAGATCCGCCGCCCAGGCAGCAGGGTGCGGGTGGTGTAAGCCCCTGAAATGAAGACGGGGGAGAGGAGGGAGGAGAACCGTCCGGAGTCGCGAGGCGGCCTTGTGGTTTTTTTTTTTTTTGGTTTTTTTTCACGCTCGGTCTGGTGTATGCCCCTTCTTTTATCGCGCGCTAGGGTGGCTTGAATGGCGGGGGGCGGGGTTGATTCCGCTGCGCCGCTGAAACACGCCGTCGTTCTGCTGGCTCGTGCCTGCTGGCTACCAGGTAGTACTACCACTACTTACGATCTAACTACTATTACTAAGGACTCGCTGCTGGGTTTCGGCGTTTGTGTTTCCTCTCTCCACCCGCCCACCCCCGACCCCCGTTTCAGCGTGGTAACACCGGATGTGACTGCCGCACCTTGAGGAGAGCATAGAGGTCCCGCTTTGCCGGCCGGGAGGAGCGGCCCTTGATCAAAAACGGCGGTCTTTCTTCTCCCTCGTTTGGTGCGGGGGGGGGGGGAAGAGGGAAGGGGGGGGGTCGCCGCGCGCGGACTGGGGGTTGGTCGGTGGGAATAGGCACATGCGCTGCTGACGCGACCCTGCTGCTCTCTGCGCGCACTGGAGGCAACTCTGCTGGACCGGTTCAATATGAAACCCGATGAGCGGGCCCGCCCGGGGAACGCTCCTGCGGAGCCGCGGCCCCTGTTTTCTTTCCTTCTGTTTTGCTCCCTGAAGCGCCCAGCGGGCGGAAACTTCGCGGATTCTGACTTAACCGGCTCGCTCACGTGCCTTTTTCTTTTTTTTTTTTTTTTTTTTTTGCCTTTTTTGCCTTCCTTCCTGAAGACCGGGAGGCGGTCCTCGATGTGACCCTCCGCTGTGAAGGGGAAAAACATGCTGTCCCGCGTGCCTGTTTAGGGAGGGAAAACTCAGGCGGGGTGTAAATAGGGCGAAAGCCGCCAGCCGTATTTATTTGAACGGAAGAGAGCAGAGGGAGCTCGCTGCTCCTGCGTTGAGGGGCTTAATTCGATCTCCCCTTCCTGACGGCGGGAGAATATTAACCGCGGCCAGCAGCGGGTTTTGTTTTGTGTTTTGTTTTGTTTTGTTTTTCCTTCCCCAATGGTGCTCTTCTGGGATAACGCGGAGTAAGTCCGAGCTGAGGACGAGACAGTCACACCCCATCCTAAGTCTAAATGGCTGTGCTGAGAACCGCATGAGATTTCTTGTTCTGAGGAACTTGCTTTCCAGCCAGCAGGATTGAGTCTAGCTGCCTGAATATTCCTTGCTTGCATTTACTTTAAAAAATATATATATTTGGTTTGTCTACAAATACATCCATCCATCCATCAATCCATCTTTCCCCCTCTTTCTGCCCCTTCCTTTCTATTGCTTTCTTTCTCTCTCTTGCTTTTTCTCTCTCTTGCCTTTCTTTTCCTTTTTCTCTCTGTCTTTTGCTCTCTCTGTTTCTTTCTCTCTTTTCACTCTGCCTCTTATTTCTTTTTCTTTCCCTTTCTCCTTCCCTCCACATAATTTTATTTCTGACAAAATGTGTTTCATTCTGTGTTGTATCCGGGAAAGAATAGCATCATGTATTCCTTTCCTCCATGAATAATATTTTTAATTAAAATATTTGAAGATTTACAGCTGATCTGGCTTTTGGAGTTAGCTGTAGCTGTCCAAAAACCTGTGGGTTTATTTCCCCCCTAAGATAGATTATTTATTCTTTTGCATTATTTATTTATGGTTTTTATTGGATGAGGACATCTTGATTCAGAGTTTCTGTTGATTTCTTGGATGCATAAGGAACTTCAGAAGAATTTTACCTTCTTGCTAAACATCAGCATTTTGGAATATATAAGTGCTTGTTTTACTGTTCTGATCACAGGAGGCAAATTAGGATTTAAAATAGCATAATTAAAATGGATGCAATCACCAGTGGTTGAGCTTGACTTGAGGATGTCTTGTTTCTTGGGAAACAAGGAAAACCTTTTTATATAATCTTTTATTTAGTTTTTATAAAAACCTTTAATAAGGGTGCCTTTTCCCAAAGATAGCACTTATTCTGAAAAATGAAGGGATTTAAAACGAATTAAGTCAGCGGTTTAATATTGAGGCAAGTAAAAATTTTCAGATAGAAAAATCATTGGGTGCTTGTTTCAATACTTTGTATTGAACAATCTTACAATAGTATATCCCAGCACTTTACATGCATCTACTGTACATGGAGATAGATAGGCATCTGGGTGAATAATGCCTTATATGTATAACATCAATTTGGATCTACCGGAGACCAGTTGAAAATAATAATCTAATTTGATGAAAAGCTTAGAGGAGAATAATGCTGAGACTTTTATTTGTTTGACTTTGCTGAATGTAGCCCTTTACTCCAGACATTCCTTTATTTTGAAGAACACAATCCAAATGGGTGGAAGGAAAGGGCATAGCTGACTAAACTAGACTTATTGCTGATTACTGATGTTAAAAATAAATGTGGAATTGTTTCTGGTAATTAAGATGTTTAAACCTCATTCATTATGTTTTTCCAATAAGAACTGCAATCTGGACATAGTACTTGATGGAGCATGAAAGTCTGGTAGCCTTTTGTTTTGTACAGAAACCACATATGTTCTTGTGATAGACTAAAATTAGGTCATTCTTTTTAAATCCAATTTAAACAGAACAATTTCCTTGGCTGTGTTATGGTAAGGCTACATTCATCCATTAATGATTTTCAGAGCATAGGTTTTTGTGAGACAGTTACTCTTTATAATAAACAGATCTTTTGAAAACTATTTTTAGAGAAATTACTTCTTTGCAATATTCCTTTATATTTATACTGTTTATCACATTTCTTGCCACAATCAAATCAAGTTGTCAGCCATAATACAGTTTATTTCTTGGCTCTCAAGGTAAGTCTTAAGAATTATTATCCAGTGGAAGTGGTTGGAAACATCTTATCTCTTATAACTTATTCTTGGCTTTATCGTATTAATAATAATATCACCAGATGCAGAGTTGATCTATGGCAGTGTTATTGTTTTTGCGTTGCTTGGGAAAATCAAGTAGACTCTACATAACTCGTTTGGTATATGAAGATCTATGATGTTTGAGGTTGGCACTGGCTTACACACTGAAATCTTTTTGATTTTGGTGTCTAAAATGTTTTTGGAAATAACAGGAATGTTGCCTCATATATCCCATAGGAGAGTCAGTTTAATGGAGTGCATAAAGGGATTATAATATAAAGTAAAAAAACAACAATGCATTTGTATTCTAATCACTAGCCCTTTGTGGGTACTTTCAATTATATATGTATGTGTGTGTTTGTGTGTGCATGTGCGGTATTTATGTGTGCATAATGTGATCACTAGGCAGGTCTTTTATATATTGCTGGTTTGAGTTCAAGGTCTTTGAGAGATAATATGGTATATATGTGTAAATTGGAAGATGCCTTAAATGGGTTTTTAAACAAAAAAGATTAATTACAGGTATTTAAAATAAAACCAATCTCATGTATAGTGGCTGGATTAAATTGGGTTGAATTGGAATAGCAAAAAAAATCTTCGTTTAAATTAAGGATTTTCTGAGTACTTCCAGTACTATAGCAACTTTTCAGCACTATTGCTTAACATTTTGGGGCGTAGTACTAAATTAAGGAGACTTTCTTTCTTCAAGATCACAGGCAAAGGAAGACATCTTACATCATCAGAATGGAGCAACTCCTGGAGAGACATCCATTAAATAATTTCCGTCAGGATGTTTAGAAATATGGTAGAAACCTTGCTTTATGGAAGACATTCTTGGACCTTTGGGATTTGGAACTGTAGCTTGTTGAAGAATGTTTAACAAAAGGCTGGGAGGAGGAAACGGTATACAGTAATTCAATGGTAAAAACAACAGCATGATTTGCATGCACAAAATCTTGGATCTAAGTCTAGACTCTAGGTATGGCTAGACAATATGAAACCCCGAATAGCTGTTATGAAGGTATATGTTATGTAATACAGGGTAGTTCTTGATTTACAACCATTTATTTAGTGAATGTTCAAAGTTACAGCAGCAATGAAAAACTGGTCCTTGCATTTACAACCAGTGCATTCCCATGGTCACATGATCAGAATTTGGGCACTTGGCAACAGGCATGAATTTACAACAGTTGCAGCATCCAGGGATAGCACGATCATCATTAGCAATCTTCCCAGCCAGCCTTTGACAAGTATAGTCAATGGAGGAAGCCGGATTGGCAAAAAGTTCATAAAAACTGGTGGTTTTAATTGTGGTTCTAAATCAAGGACTTATCTGTGTTGGACCAGATGATGAATAAAGCAGCTTCCTGTGATTCTTACTTTCCTGCTTACATTGCATGAATCATTGCAAATGTCCATGGTGAAGTTTTGGGAAATTTTTGGAGTGAAGATTATAGCAGTATTTGGATAACGCAATGTAAAAGCTTGCATTTTCAGTATGGCTACTGCAGAATTAAGTGAGTAGTTAGAATAGATCTGTGATGGTGAACCTATGGCATGTGTGCCGGCACGTAGAGAAATCTCTCTGGGTACACGAGCTGCTGCCCCAGCCCAGTTCCACAACGCATGCGTGCGTGCCTCCCACCAGCAAGCTGGTTTTTGGGTATCTGCCACACATGCGTGGGGGGACAGGGCACATGTGGGAGATGCATGCACAGGGGGAGTGTGGGGGGTTGCACATGCATTGCATTATGGATGCAGGCACGTGCATGTTCTCACACATGCATGCATGCGTGCACTTTTGGCACACAATGACAAAAAGGTTAGCTATCACTGGAATAGATCCATTTGATCCTCTGAGATCAAAAGTTACATCACATAATATCATAAGCTTCAAGCTTCACATCATCAAATTTTGGAATTGCTAATATAAAGTGATCCAAGCTTATTTTCTTGCAATTAGGATTCCAGCATTTTCACTCTGATTTATTTCCTCCCATTTCAGTCCATTACCATTTTTTTTTCTTTTGTTCAGTCATACTATTCTCGGAGACTGCTTGGATAAGTTCCTGCAGTTTCGTTGGCAAGGTTTTGTAGAAGTAGTTTGCCTCCTTTCTCGAGCTGAAAGAAAGTGACTAGTCCTTGGTCACCCAGTTGATTTCATGCCGAAGGTGGGATTAGAACTCATGGTTTTATGGTTTCTAGCCTGATTTGTTAGCCACTACATCAAACGGGCTTTCTATTGAAATTAATCCAAGAATGGCTGTGTTGACCAAGACATGATTTGATTAATTTTTAGATGGCTTTACCCATAAAGTATGACTAGATTCAAACCAGAAGATAAACCAAAGCCAAGCAAATCATGTTACAGCTTTATTCAGTCTCTGAATATCGTAATACATTGGCTGTATTTGCATGAAATAATTAATCGCCAGTTTTTGTTCTCTCCGGTTTAATTGTCTGTTGGTCACTAAGTTCTGATGATCCACTGGAGCAAGGAGGGAACAGTTTTCTCTGTCTTACCAACTGCTGCAAAGGATGCTTTGGTGGTTATCACTTTCTCGTGACCCCCAGGTTTTTTTTTCAGACTGCATTTGGCATTTTTATCCACTGATTGAGTCCTTCTCAAGTACTTGGGATAGGCAGGCGTTGATGCTTGATGGTGTTAGCTGTATCATCACAGGATGTAAGCTGTTCTGGTAAGGCTCCCTTTTGCAATTGACTGATAGTGAATTCGTCAATGCTGATGAGCTTCAGTGGTGCCCCAGTTGTGTTTTGGCATTGTACCCATGGCACTTATTACTGTTGGTACTGCCTTTGCTTTCTTTTGCCAAAGTCATTCTGTTTTTATTTTCAGGTCTTTGTATTTTGTTACCTTTCCCAGTTCTTTTTCTTCTTTTCTGCTGTTTCCAGGTACTGTAACGTCTATTATCCAGACTTTTTTTGTCTTATTGACAGTTGTTAAGTTTAATGTTGTAGTATCCTGATTGGAGTTTATGTCACTTGAAGTAGCCTGGGGTCCCAATACGCCTCCCAAGTCTTTCTGCTCCTTTCCCATCCCTCTCCTGTGTGGCCTTCGGGAATGGAAATAAAATATAGATAGCAATCCTTAGCTTAACTCTTAAGATTTCATTGCTTTCTGGGAAGAGAGTAGTTCCATCATAGCAGTGGGTTGCATTCTCTCCAAACAACTCTGGTGTGGTTTTAGGTCAAACTACTAACCTTCTTTGAGTTAGGTTTCTGGGTCACTGTATCATGATATGGTGGCGTTATCTATGACCCAGTAAAGCATGTTATATTCAGTAACCTTTCTTTGCTTTTCTAGTTCACTTAGCAAAATGAATCAGGCCTTTATTATTTTGATAGAGCGCTCTTGAGTACTCTGGATTGTACCTTATCTTGCTACTGCCATTTACCAAGACCTAGTTTGAAATGATACTTACTTTGAATATCCAAATGCTATTCCACACATCAGTAAATCCAAATTTACCTTCTCCCCCTTTTTATTAAAAAAAAGCAAAATCAATTCTTGTTCTGAATTATTTAGAAGACAGATACATTCATCACATTTACTTTTCAGATATGTGATTTAACCATTCATAGGTGTGCTTCTCAAATATGCAGTGGCATTGGAATATTTATTTATTTGTTTGTTTATATATATTATAACTTATTGGACAAGCTGCTTTATTCTATGTCTGTTTCGCTTGTAATCCAAAACCACAATGGTGAGGTTCATACATCATGGGCCTAAATTCAGACAAACCATTTTAACACTGGAAGATACTTAATGAATCCTAGCAAGCGTCTTTTCAGTTCAAAAGTTTCAGAATCTAATGCAGAGAATGGAAAAGATATTAAGACTAAATTTTATATCAAAGGCCAATATATGTAAGGTTAAGAAGGTGGGTATTATACGGTTTTCTTGGCAGCAGTGTGGAAGTTGCAGCCTTCTGGGATTTTTTTTTTTTTTTAATCAGCGTTTTTGGGTGAACTTCAACCTAAGTAGTATTGATTCTGATTTACCTTCTAAAGATCACTTAATGAGGTGCTGCTACCTGCTGTGATAGTACTGATAATATGTTGTATAACATTTAATAATGGCAAGTTTATAATTTGGCAATTGTAAACCCTACAAAGATGCTTAGAGAATCCCACAAATGATCAATCAATCTTACAAAGGTGCTTGGAGAAATTGGAATTTTTTTCATCTCACTACAATAGTATTTTAATAAGTAAGAATATAATTAAACAGAAATCTCCGAGCAAAAGTTCATGAAAATGCCCTTATATTTAACATAAGAATGAATGTTGTAGAGGTTATGTTTCAAGTGATTGGTGTGGCAGCTACCTTACTAGATGTTGTCAAAAGGAAGCATAAACAGTTTCATGTATTCCCAAAGTACTGGTAAAGCTTGATTTTGATGTGCAGTACTGTAAGTTATAAATATTTCCCAAACTTGAATCACAAGTTTATAATTCAATGAGAGAATTTCTCTTTTTGCATGTTGGTTCTTTGGTAGTCATGAATATAGTAAATTTATCATGTTTTCTAATAAATATGTTTACAATGTCACTCAGGAAAAGTTGGGCTTCTGTCAGACATTGGTAGACTAGTACATTTGCACATCAGTATTTTTGCACTATGCCACTATTGAATGGTGTTTCCATTCAGCAGGAAAATCTGCATATAGGGAGAAGAAAAGCAAGGCCAAGGGAGGAAGTTGCTGAAAGATGAATTGATAGCAAATATAAATATCTGCAGTAGAATCAAAATTCTGCTTGATAGACTTGAAGCTGAATTGTTAAAAATATATACTTAGCCTTTTAAAATTCCTGTTGACTTCTTGTAACCTCTACAGATTTTGCCTAAAGGGTACAAGCATGAGCAATCATTCTTCTTAACACAAGGGAGATCCTAGGCAATAGGAAATCTTGATTCATCGATGTAAAATAAGTACTTTATACTCCCTGGAGTTCTAAACAGTGGAGAACATGCATTGTCTGAATTAGAAGTACTGATTCTTTTTTTAAAAAAATAAATGCTTATATTACATTTACTTAACCTCAGAAAGCTCCCCATATTTGCAAATACATCTGTTACCTTATTTAGCTCTTGTCTCCAAATAACATAAGATGTAGTACTTGTTGCAAACTATCCCTTTTTTTAAGTCAGTGGTAGAGAGGCTGTAGATCCTTTGTTCATTTTCATGGGAACCATAAATACCGCTGACTGGCCAAACAGTATTTTCTGGGGTGGAGGGATATATTCTTAGAATTCAGGCGCTGAATTACTGTACTGCATAGATTAAGTCAATTATTTTTTATACAGCCTAACTGGTCTTGAATTGACCCAGTAACAGTTTGGTGTTTTGAGGTGTATATTCCTCAAATATTAAGCAGCTAATATTTCATATTGGGCATATAGACACATTATTGTTGTCTCCTTGTATTTATTGGACATTAGCCAGATTTAATATCCCTAAAAAGTGTTCATTTTTATCCCTAAAAAATGTTGATGGCAGAAAAAGTACCTTAAATTGCTTTTTGTCCCAACCTTTGTGTTTGTATGACAGTACTTTCTATATAGCCTTAGCTACCTGAATTGTGATGTTCAGTGATGAACTTATTTTATTGAGTGTTTAATCATTTAATTAAACATTAGGCCTTTTCTCTATTCATTGATTTATCTTTCTTTCCATGAATTTCCCTTCCATGTATTTTGGTTTGTTTTGCAACATATAGACACACTCCAGTAATGTTTTTGGAGCCAATTTAATTATTTTAGGATTACCAGATCTTGTGTGAAAAATTGGAAAACCACTAGATGGCAGCAAATTTTCTCTTCCTTGCCATTTAGTGGTCACCCTGATTTTCACAACCCTATTCTAATAATCTTAAATTTAATTCTAATTAAACACATGAAAAAGACCAATAAGTTAATATATTAAAAGAGAGTTAGCATATGGAATTAGAAGTTGTCATTACTTAACAATACCTCTTTCCATTATATAACCCTCTGCAGTTTATCTGCTGAATTTGACATCAGTGTTCCTTTTGAAAAGGATTAGTATATTAGATAATTATTCACACACTACTAATTTACAGATATCCTTTTTAAAATGAAGTATTAACAATATAACAATTTGACAATGTAACTTAATAACTAGAGTGTTATTGGGTTGCCTTTCCTTGGGTGAGTTAAAAAAATGGCTTCATGGTCATATTTGATAGTACATTAATTGGGGTTCTCACACTGAGCAATGGATTGAACTAAAACTTAAATAGCCTCTAACAGCTTTGATTCTATGGGTATGCGACAATAAACTGGATGAGGGCAAACAGAAGAATTTGGAGTTCAGACAAGACAGAGGCATTGTTAACAGGTTATTTGTCAGTCTGCACAAAGGGGATTCAGCCTAGATTTGTGATCTTGTACTAAAGTTCAGGTTGACTGTTCAGAGATACTCCAGGATTCATCACTTACTGGAATTATACCAACCCTTTTTGAAAATTATGACAGTAGTTACCTAATGTTGCAAGAACGAGTGGTTTCAACTCTTCCAAATTACAGTTAACATTTACAGACACAACAGGCAGAAAATAATCTATTTGCAGAAATTCTAGGTGCTTCCTAGATGAGCCAACTTCGCCCTAGAAAATGTCTAGCTGATATATAAAATGTTATATGATTTATTGTCTGAAAAATATCAAGATTTCTCTCTTAAGAAATTAGAATTATCTGAATCTCTCACAGGTATCTAAATTAGGCCAAATATGTCAGAAGAAAGTTCAGAATTACTATCTATATGGCAGTTTGCATCCAGGAATCTGTAATGGCTTGTCTGGTTGGCAAAAATTCAACAAGTTAAGATTTTTCTTTTTTCACTTCTTCTCTATAAAGGGAAAAAGTAGCTTAATGTTGAGTTTGTAATTGCCATTCATCTTTTGAAAACAGACAAATAACAAGATTTTTTTTCTGATCTTGTGAACTTACTGAAGTTCTGCTCATGAAACCTGAAACACAAACATTCCAATATTTACCACATCTTGTTCATTATAAATTCCTTATGCAAAGTCCGAAAATGTACAGGTAGTCCTCAACTTGCAACTGTTTATTTAGTGACCTTTTGAAATTACACCAGCACTGAAAAAAAAAAAATCGCTTTTCATAGCTACGACCATTGCAGTATCCCCATGGTCACGTGACCAAAATTCAAATGCTTAGTAACTGAATCATATGACAATTGCAGTGTCCTGGGATCATGTGATCACCTTTTGTAACCTGAGAAACAAAGTGGAGAAGCCAGATTCATTTAACAACCATGGTACTAACTTAACAACTGCAGTGAATCACTTAACAACTATGGCAAGAAAGGTCGCAAAATGGGGCAAAACTCACTTAACAAATTATCTTACTTAGTAGCAGAAATTGTGGGCTCAATTGTAGTAAGTTGGGGGACTGTGTCCTGTTTCTTTTTCAAACTGCTTATATAAACAAGTGTAACGATTGTCAGGTATAATCAATCCAGTGGTGGCCTAATCTTGATGAGATTTGAAAATGATTTCTTCTGTCCCGTAATGTAGCACGAGAAGACAAATAGTTTATTTTCTGATTTATAGTTGAATGATTATTATTCAACTGTATATAGGCAAACATGTATATAGACTGTATATTGACATAAGCAAACAATGAAATAATTAAATGAGCAGATTTAAAAATAAGGTAATCCTCATTCACTGTCTGCCTTGTTTAGTAATTGTTCATAGTTGCAAGAGTGTTGAAAAAGTGACTATGCAAACAATCCTTGCGTTTGTGATTTGCAGGTCAGTAAAGCAAAGGAAAAACTGAAGATCATAAACACCCTTATGACTCTACTCGGTGACTGCTTATCAATCAAGTTACAGTCCCAGTTGTGGTCACTAAACAAGGGCTCCCTGTAAAATCAGCGTAAGGGTTTTCAAGCTGCATATTGTCTTCCAAATAAGCAGAAAAACTAGAACAAAAACGAACAGTATGGAATCAAATTGCAAAATATTTGCTTACTGTCAAAGGGAGACACAGACCCATAGTCAATAAATTAATTCCGAAGTCAAAAGCAAGAAAGCAGTTGAAACTAGGCAATAAATTATTGGTATAGTTGGAAGGTGTGCAGGACAGCATACCCCATAAATTTCCTTCCAGCCATTAATTGCTCCCAAAGAACATTATACTAAAGCTGTAGCTCTAGCTATTATTTTCTAATGTAACTTGGCCTCTTTAAGCCTAATGTGGCTGCAAACCTGCTGAGTGCATTTTGTTATTCTCGGATGCAGCACATTTTATGCACTTCCATATTCAGCATTTCCCTGCCTTTTGATATTCAGTTGGACTTCACTACTGTTGTGGCAGACTGGGCAGTTGTGCTATTGAATGTGTTTCAGAATCCTTGGCAGAGACTACTGAGGACTGATTCTGGCCCAAACTAACCCAGAGGACTTGATGAGATTATCTCATCTATTTTCATTCAGAAGTTCCCTCAGTTGTGGCTAAACAGTATTGTTTTTTTAAAAATATTTTAACATCTGAACAGAATTTGCCTTTCTAAAACTGAAATCTATTCCGTATCCTAAAACTATAGAATGAGAGAGAACAGATATATAGGGATTTACTACCATTTCCCTTTTGGTCTTTTCTTCTAAAACCCAGTTTTTTCTCCATAAGTTTTCCCCTTGGTATTGTTTGTAAGGTTCCATAATACTTTTATATACCCTTCTGGTAACATTTCTCTGACTCCTTATAGGTGGTTTTTTTTTTCTTGTCAAGAGATTCTTTAAACCTTTACCATACTGCAATCACATTAGCTTTTGCTGGTCTCTATTTTTCCTTATTGGAATTACGTGTAATTCTGCTTTTAGTGTTTCTCTTTTTTTGGAAACCTGACTAACTTAATTTTAGATTCTCTTGTCATGAAATTTTACTTATTGCTGCTTCCAGTTTATCACTATCCAGTCTAAAAAAAAAAAGCCCAACTAAGGTGTACCATTTTCAGCTTTATTTTCTACTAAAATTAAGAAGTTCGGTGTCACATATCCATTTTACATTATCATTTCTTCCAATATTTTCATTTTTAGAAATTTTCTTCTGAAATCAAATGTGATCATGTTGGAGATTTTGAACAAGTTTGTACATGTATGCGGAAGGTTATAATATTTTAATCAGCGTTCTTAACCGGTGTAGTTAACTTTTAGGTTTCAGGCAAGATTTTAGGTGTTACTAAATATTTTAATTCAGTGTGGTGTCACTCCTTGATTCTTTGGCTAGCTTTCATTTGTTCTGTGGATTTTTAATTCTTGCTGTGTCTAATAAAAAGCATTCCAATGGTCTCATTTGACCTGGAAGCTTCTAATATTTTCATATAGAGAGAATATATTTGGATTTCCTGGGAAATGTCCTTGTCCTTGTGGCTTTCTTGATGCTCATTTCCGAGAATTACATGTTTTTCTTTGAACAGTCACAAAAAAAGAGTCATCCTTCTTCTCTAAGATTCCTTGCATTCTGTCATCTTTTTTCTCCCCGCAAATCAGTTTAAAAGCTGCCATGCCAGTCTTCTCACATTATGTGCCTGCAGTTTGGTACATCTTGTTTCAGGTGCCACCCATTCTTTTGTAAAGACCTGGCTTATCCCACAAGATATCCAATGCCTCATGACTCTAAATCTTTCCTTCTGGCTTCATTATGTCAACCGTGCACTGAGACTACTCAGCCTTGCTTGTCTAATTGGCCCTGTGCATTGAACAGTCACGACTTATCTGATAAAAACATTTCTATTAAATAGCACACCATCTTGAGGTATGAATCATATCTTTTGAATTAAGTCTGTTTTCTAGGTGATTG
>BHFT01007583.1:0-20219 GCA_004320025.1 Laticauda laticaudata
CCCCCCCCCCTCGGCCTCCATACAAGAGGACTCCCCGAGGCTAAGCTCCAGGTTTCTCATGCTGTTTCCAAGCAGAAAAAGGTCTCTGTGAAGGTCAAAGGGTGTGTGTGTTGAGCCCAGAAAAGCTTGAGCTCTTGCCTGCACAAACAAACAAGTTTATTAGGAACCCTTCTTCCTCAGTGCTCTTTTGGTCTGGGCATTTGGTCTCCCGCCCATGCCCCATGGCAAAGGAAAGCTAGCCCTCCTACTGTTCCCCCTGTTCCCTCCTCCCCAGTCAATCCTACTTCGGGACAGAGGAGAATGCGCTGGAAATGTGTGTTGGCATTTCCAACACGCCTTTCTCCAGCGCTCGCCCACTATTCTTTGTGTTCCTCCAGGCCTGGCTTGCTAAGGGGGGAGAACAACATGTCTCTGTGGCTCCCTCCATGGTCCCAGCCATCGCTGCCTGGGGAAGGCACAGGAAAAGAAAGTGATCAGAGACGTAGCTCTTGTTGGGGCGAAAGAGCAGAGATTGGGGAAGACACAGGCAACAGAAAGCGGTGTTTTTCAAATGTAGCAGCTTGCATTTTGTGCCTGTGCCTTCCTCAATCTCAGTTCTTTCACACCAGTGAGAGCTATGTTTCTGCTCGCTTTCTGTGCTTTCCCCGGGCAGAAAGTTGTGCTGTTTTTTGCAGGTTTGCGCTTGGCCAAAGGGTGGGGGCCAGCAGGTGGGTGGGCCACGTGGGCAGCACAGCCTTGTGTTCCTGCACAACCTGGATTAATTGCTTTGGGGGGGCATTTCTCTGTAAACCACCAGAATTTTCTTATGGACCATCAGTGGGCCTCAGCCCACCGGTTGGGGACCACTGCTACAGAGAACTTGTGGGCCTTTCTTAAATGGGAGATTTATATTGAAGGAAAATACTACACTTCTCTGAACTGTGTCTGGGAGATTGTGGTTGCTGCTGCACAAAAAGTTGATCATCAACAAGTTAAGAAACTGATAGACTCCATGAATGGAAGACTTATGGTTCCTGCAAAGAAGGGTGGCCATATTAATCACTGATTTTTGTGTGTGTGTGAAATGTCAGAAAGGTTTATTTGTACATTTTGAGTGTTTACTATCCTCACTTTAACATGCAAAGGAATGAATGAGATCTGCAAATTTTTGTTTAGTTGCATAATAATTCTGCACACTTTTAGTTGTCCAATAATTATGCACACATAGATACACTCCTAAGAAAGCCAAAACCTCCCTTTTACTCTCTTAAATGTTCAGGTTTGAGGTTTATTAACATTTTGGGTTGACCAAGAGCATTGTAGTTGTTCAATAATGAAATTAATCCTCTCAAATACAACTTGCCTAATAATTGTGCACAGAGTGTAAAGTATATTTTTTAAAAAAATAACCCTTTCAGAACATTCTGGACAAATATGTGACTGTAGCAGTTGCTTTTATTTATTCAGGTTTAATATGCTATGTGAATGGTTAGTTGACAGTTTAGTGTTTAGATCAAGCAATTAAATCAGTGGACTATGATTTTTAGTTATGGATTAACATAAGGCATTTTCGGCAAATCTAGTCCTACCTATCCCTTCTGTAAAGAGCTTCATCTTTGGACATTTAGTTGCTGAGGTTTCAGTTTCCAAGCATAAAAGGAGTTTATACAATTTTCAATTTCAGTTTCTAGTTCCTCAACAATCAGTTGAAGGTTTTGAGTGAAAAAGCTGCTCAATTAAAAAGAAAGGAAAACTAGCAAGGATACCATGAGCCAATCAGTTCTCCCTCCAGATGTTCAACAGAAGATGCCACAGAAAAAGGACGCCAAGTTAAAAATAGACATAAACATAAAATGGGATTAATGGAAAAAGAATTAGCACAGAAAACCAGAGGTGCGAAACAGAACTATTTTGAAGATGCAAATAAACCAGGTAGATGGTTAGCATATAAACTGAGAAAGGAGAAAGAATAGGAAAAATTGCAATTAATAGATGATCAAGTTGCTTATGAAAGTAAGAGAAGAAGGAAATTATACGAGACTATTATGGGAAACGATACACACACAGGAGAATATTGACGATGAAAGAGTTAACAGGACTTACAGAAATCTAATTACCCCATATACCTAAAAGAAATTGAAAATAATGTTAGAAAGCAATATAACGATGATGGAGTTAACTGAAGCATTTAAGAAGCAAAACAATGGAAAGGCACCAGGCCCAGATGGACTTCCGGCGGAATTTTACAAAACACTACAAGAATCGTTGAATCTTTTCATTGTTAGAAGTTATAAATGAAGTTGTGTTAAAGAAGAAGATACCTAAATCATGGTCAGAAGCTTATGTTACACTTGTCCCAAAAGAAGAGGCCGACCCATTAACAAATCAAGAACTATAGACCGTATGTCCCTACTAAACGCAGATTATAAAAGTTTTGCTTCAATATTGCAGAAAGACTTAAAAAATACCTAATAATTTTATTCATCCTGTTCAGAATGGATTTTTGCCAAAGAAGACAAATTAAAGACAAATATGAGAGTAATCTTGGACACTCTGGAATACTACGAGGCATTTGTACCTGAAAAACAAATGGCTTTGTTGTTTTTTAGATGCACAGAAGGCATTTGACAATGTGAATTGGTGATTCATGTTATTACAAGCTGGAACAGATGGACTTTGTTTAAAAAATTAATCCAAACGCAATAGAAACTATATATCATAACCAAATGGCAAAAGTAATGATAGAGGGAGAACTGAGAGACTCTATTGATATAAGAAAAGGAACAAGACAAGGATGCCCCATTGTCACCTTTGTTGTTCATGTTAACCTTGGAAGTATGAAACAGAAATATTAGAGAAGAAAAGGATAAAAAAGGATGAAAATTAAAAAGGAAGAATTTAAATTGCAAAGGCAATCGCAGATGATCTGGTTTTTATTTTAGAAGACCCACTAGAAACAGCATTAAAATTGATAGAAAAGATAGAGGTATATAGGAAGGTGGCTGGTTTGAAAAAATAAAGACAAAACAAAAAGATTTTGACAAAGAATATATTAATCAAGACAAAAAGGAAAGAATTGGCGGATGTATTGAAAAATTCAAGTCATGAATAAGGTTAGTACTTGGGGATACATTTGACAGCAAGAGAATAACTATATTAAACTTAAGCAGCAGATAGCGCTAGATTGGCGAAATGGGGAAAATTTACAACTGTCATTAATAGGGAGATTATCAACAATCAAGATGAATATATTACTCAGAATTTTATATGCTGTTCCAAACAATTCCATATTAGGCTTGGAAAAGGACTATTTTGTAGATTTAAATAAAATTCGTGTTGAAAATATATATGGCAAGGTAAGAAAGCGAGAATAAAGTTAAAAACTTGTGCAAGATGCTAGAATAAGAGGAGGATTTGGTTTGCCTAATTGGGAGTTGCATTACCAAGACTACAAATTTGATGTGGGTTAAGGAATAGATAACATAAAGAAATACTAGATTGTTGATACTAGAAGGACATGATCTGTTGTTGGAGTAGCATGCTTTTTTATGGTATAAAGGAATTAAAACACAGGGTACTTTAGAAGACATTGTATAGCGGAGTCTCTGTAGTTAAACTGGAGAAGACTAAAAGGCAATGTCATTTGAAATTTCCGGTCTGGCTATCAAGCATTTTCTTATAATATACAAAAAGGAACAGTTAGATATGGTGAAATATTGAATGAAAAGGGTGAACTAAATCGATGCAGAAACTAGGGGAACAAGGTTATAAAGATGAATTGGTTTTCATATGCACAAATACATTCTAGGTATGATAAAGATTCTAAAACAAGAAGGTTTCTATGATAAATTGACTGATTTAGATAAGATTTTGACAGGTACTGATGAAAAGGTGATTAAAAAACTGAATGGATTATTTTATTAGAAATTAAACTAAAAGAAGAACAAGTTTAAAGAAACAGTGATTGCTTGGGGGGAAGAATTTTGGATATGGGATTGATCTAGAGAAATGGCAAAAATTGTGGTCTCAAAATTATTAAAATGACAATGTCAACAGCATAAAAAAGAATTTTGTATAAGATGTTTTACAGGTGGCATTTTTCCCCAACAAGAATAGCAAGAATGTTAAGAACAAGTTTGAAAAATGTTGGAAATGTCATCAGATACCTGGCTCATATTACCATATGTGGTGGACGTGCAAAGATGCCAAAAAATATTTGGACTAAAATCTTACACATTGGTTGGAAAAAATGAGAAAAAAAGCATATAGACTTGAGACCGATTTATTTTTATTGGGAATTATACCTGAAATATATAGTAAAGAATTGAAATAATTTGATTGTAAATGTATTAACAGCAGCTAGGATCGGTCTAAAAATTGGATAAATGAGAAAATACCAACACAGAAGAAGTTATTAAGAACTAATGGAATGTGCTGAAATGAGCAGATAGATTGACATTTGAAATCAGAGAACAAGAAATAAACAATTTTATAATTTGGGGATCTATTCTATCAATGGTTAGACAATAAAAATGGTAATGAAATATGTAGATTTTTAGAACATAATATATAAAGATGTATTTTTTAATTATATCTACAAAATGATTATAGATTTGAGATGGAAATATGAACTGTCATAAAATAAATTAAGTAAAATACGGATTATTTCGTAAAATATGCATGAACAATAGTATAGTCAAATGATTGATTAACAGAGATATTAATGTATTTAGGAATATTTCATTGACAATATGAGTACATATACAATGTAATTCTAATTGGAGACTATGAAGTGGAAGCACAAAACAATGTGTAAACCAACCAACACATTGTATGTACATATATGGAAGATGGTTTGATGTTTTTATGTTGTGTTTGTTTTTGTTTGTCTTAAAAAAACAAAACTTTTTTTTTAAAAAAGAAATCTCACAGTGTTCCTAGGATTAATCTAATAAGTGAGTAGGAAAACCTCTCTCTTATACACTTGAGGTTCTTTGATTTGTAGGTGTGAATCTTTGAAGACTGATTTGTGTTCAAGTTCCTGTTTTTTGAGATTGGAATCTCTTCCTAGGATCTTGGTAGGAGTAATTGTTTTATAGTCCAATCTGCTTTTCCCTGATCCTTTGTGGCTATCAGTTTGCACCTGGTTGCAAGATCCTGAGTTTCCTGTTATGCTGTTTGCTTTTCACAAGTTTTGTGTAGCTTGCTATCTATTTAATTTCTGTGGGAAAGGATCCTAGCTAATGTGTGTCCCATACAAAGGTGGAGGCGAATGGAGCTGTCCCTGCTTGTGTTTTCACCTCCCCTTTCTTTTAGGGGAAATTTTCCTTCCCCTTCTAATGTTTTCCTAGAAGAGAGGGGAATCGTAATTTCCAACACTCTCAAAGAAAAAGGCAAGTTAAAACTTATAATTACAGTTAATAGCACAGGATATTGATTAATATCTATTCGGAGCACCAGGAAAGAACATTTCTAGAAAAAAGTTGGTAGAGTTGGCCACTTACAGAGTTGCCATTTGAAACAAAAACTGGTCTTATAGATGAACTTTAAGAAAAATGGGTCAATATTTTTTTTTAAATTAAGGCTTTTCATTTTTATTTTTTATAGCAGATAATAGATATAGCAGATAAAAAAATGAAGTATGCTGTGTTAAGAGTATTGGCTAACAAAGAATGAATATTAGCAGAAGAACATTATAAGGTGGTATTTCAATTTAATTCATATTCTGCACATTCACTCTTAAAGATGGCTCCAAAATTATTTTTGAATGCCAATGAAAAGAATAAAATTCAAGCAGTAATAAGATTGTTTATAAATAAATACTCATAAAACATCCTTTATCATCTGATGCATGTTTAATATCTATTATATCCTCTAGATGATTTTAAACCAGCATCTATAGATACATCTTGTGAAGGGGAACTTCAAGTTGGTAAAGGAGATGAAGTCACAATTACATTACCACATATTCCTGTAAGTTTACCATATGTTACATTGGGGATTTGCCTTCTGTGTCAAGCTTCTTACAAACTTTGCTCTGAACTTTTCATACATAGCCAAGGAGAGCATGACATACTTCATAAAAACAATTTGTGGGAATTAACACTTGAGAACATCATTTTTAACAACTGTCTGTCCAATGTGCTGTGCATACTTTGAGAATAATTGCAAAGAAATATGTTAGCCTGACTACAAATACAACTTTTTACAGTATCATTGAAATAAGCACTTCTGATTTCCAGGCAAGCTTGAAAAAAGATGCTGCTGCATTAATGAACCAAATCATCAATATAATGCATCTTTATATAGGATTTATAGTTCTTTTGTCAAGCCCTCTTAGGGATGCTGCCATTCTGAGGGAGGAGGGAGCAAGTTGTTGGAATTGAATTATTTGCATGTTTTCACTTTTGCTGTAATGCATCAGATTTAGAAAGTGGGCAATGGATGGGCTTTGTTTCCTCCCAGCTGGTTCTAGCTTTCCAAGATCACAGCACCCTGAGTGTGAACTACTATCAAGCTAACGTCTTGGAGTTCTCAAAACACCTTTGCAACATATTATTGGCTACTTGTGGACTGAGGAATCGGGGTGTGGTTTGAAGAGGGAAAAATAGCTTAATGCTTGGGTGGAAACTTCAGATTCTGCTGACTTCTCTGCAATCACTTTGTCTCAGTAAAAGTTTCCTTTTGAACTACCAGGAGTCCTGCTTTCCTAAGAAGATAGTTGAGGCAGGTCCTTAACATTTTTTTTTTCAGACTTATATGGAATCTATATAAAGTTTAGTGTATGTGCTTGTGAGGTTTATAATTGTCTGATGTTTCAGGGCATGCATACTTGCAATAATCAATCTAAAGCAAATATGTATCCTCTCAATTTCTGGCAACTTTCTATATAGATATTATATTTAAAACATTGGATCATTGTTTTCATTGCATAATATTATTTTGGCTATATGAATTCTAATGAGTATAGAAAGATTCATAAAATAATATTTCTACATTCTCTAGAATTATGTTAAGTTCTGACAATCTATTTCTGATATTGGATATAAATAATATTGATTATATATTTGTTTGAGATATTGAAGCATAACTAAATTTTTTGTTTGAATTTTTTTGTAAACTATATTCTGAACTATAAATAAAAGATTTTGTTGCATTGCCTATCTGCATTGAGAATAATATTTAATACGAAGTGTTTAGTCACCAAGTTAGCCATATTAGTCTATTGTAGCAAAATCAACAAATACTTCCCTACTGGTTTATGAGCAGAGTTATTCTAATTTCAGATGTTTCTTCCTAATAGCAAACTCAGTGTACAGACAATTGGTTTTTTTTAAATTAGCAAATGAATAAATCATTTTTGTAAATAGCAAGTACTATACTGAATATATAGTAATTTTGCCAAAATAAATATGATTTTTTTTCCATCAAAAATATAGTTATGACCATCATAGAACTAAATATCAAGAAAATACCAATTAAAGCATAATCTTCTGAGTTGGATTTTAGCATTGATTATGCTATTTATTATGTTTGATTTTCTTTGACCTGCACATAGTTATTTAGATTTAAATATATTATTTACTTTTCTTGAACATCAGGGTTCTACACCTCCAATGACTGTATTCAAAGGAAACAAAAGGCCTTACCAAAAAGACTGTGTACTTATTATTAACCATGATACTGGAGAATATGTGCTTGAAAAGCTAAGCACCAGCATTCAAGTCAAAAAGACAAGGTAACACAGGCACAAACATATGGGGTCAATATGGATCAGCACAAAGTATAATTCCTTCTGAAATAAACTGTTCTTTTATCTCCTGCTTTTATCTTGACTATATAGTACATAGTCTTAACTAGATTAGAAACTAATCTAGTACATAGTCTTTAACCTCCACTCTTAAATGAAATGGCTACTTCAAGTATATCCATTATGTTTTCTCTCCATATTAAAACATTAATCATCACTGAACTTATCAGTCATTAGTAAAGTTACTAAAGAAATGACCTAGATCAGGGGTGTCAAACTCATGTCATGGTGGCATCACATGATGTATCAGGACTTTTTTCCCCTTCGCTAAATTGGGGGGGGGGGGGGCACGNNGGGGGGGGGGGGGGAGCACGTGATGCATCTGGCCTACAGGCTGTGAGTTTGACACCCCTGACCAAGGCTAGGTGATGTTTTCAATTTTTAAACATTCTTGGGAAAGTTTAATTTTCCTCCTCCAATTTAAAGAACAGGAATTTAGCAGTTCCATAAGCAGTACATTAATATTATTTATTTACACAACTCTGGTTTAAAATTTAGTAAGATTAGAGAAAATGAGAGAGTAGAAATTCGATTTTGTTTATCATATTTCTAAGATGCCCATCTCTCAAAAAACTGTACCAATCCTAATTCCTTAATTCCCTCAGTTACCAAGAAGGATTAGAATTGGAAAAATTGCTCTGTAAGGAGAAGCAATGTAAGGGAATAACATTTGCAGAGTGGACCCAATTACATTAGATATAAAGGTTCTTTGTCTGAAAGGGAGGATCCAAGATTACATTGTAATTATTTCCAATATGAGACCTGTAGTAAAGGCTTCTTTTTCTTAATTAAATAACATGACTCAAAATACATTAAATTTATGATAAGTTATGGAAAGCAATTACATATTATGCATGTTATGTTTTAAACATTTCCTTTCAGAGCTGAAGGCAGCAGTAAAATCCAAGCACGAATAGAACAGCAATCTACTCGAGCTGCACAATCTTTCACCCAGTTCAGAGCTCTTACAAAGCCTGCAGCTGGACCTAAAACTTCACCAATTAAAGACAATCCTTCACCAGAGCCTCAGTTGGATGATATTAAAAGAGGTAGAACACTTATTATAGCTTACCTACTGTCTGAGATGGAAAGAAAATCTATTACTCCCCCATCTCCAAAAGTATATTTCATTCAGTATATTTTTCCAATGGCAGCACAGCTTATAACCTTCACCATCCAGCCACCTCACAATTATATTAATTGAAACCAAATCTAATTTAATTAAGACTTACATCTTTTAAAACCATGGACTATTGGGGTAGGCTAAATAATTGAGATCCAATGGGGCATTATAGTTAAGTTAAAATTAGAATCTTAATCCTTGGGCAAAATCAACCATACAGGGAATTAGAATTGCAGGGACAAATGCTATCTATATGATCTTCAACTTCTTAAGAAAACTCAGGCTATATTTTAATGAATAATTAAACTTTAAAAATGACCCTCCTATTTTTATTCTAGAACTAAGAGCTGAGGTTGAAATTATTGAGCAGATGAGTAGCAGTAGTAGCAGCAGTTCATCTGAATCTGAAAGTTCCTCTGGGAGCTGTGATGAAACTTCCAGCACTGATGGGGGTGAAACTGCACATCCTTCTCCTTCTCAGCAGTGTAACAATAAAAATGTGATTGCCAATGGTACTGGCAGGGCACAAGGCAACAATCAACTCATGAATACTCTCAGTAAGTTTATTTTCACGAAGCATTATACAATATAAGTCATACTATATAATTGCAACCTGGGAATTATGAGGATTGTAAACCAAGATTTAATGAGGGCATTCTGCTCAGAAAGGCTGCTCTATGTACAAGTTGTCCTCATTCCTGAAGGATAACAATACTGAAATAACAAAAAATTTTATCTATGGGAATTGGGGAGTAATGTACAAGAATCTGTGGTTAACCTCCCATAGGAGTTGTCTGTGTAATTATCTCTACTCCCTCATCTTTCATGCCCAATTGAAATGCATCCCATTGGATCAGCTCAATCAGAATGGATTCATATGGCACCTTTTTGGCAACTGGTCTCTTTCAAGAGACCTACTGTGGGAATAGTCTGCAAGCATCACTAACATTCAGAAGCCCCATAAAATGGTGATGCTGCCTACAACTTGTTTGCATTAATTTCTGTCATGCTGCTAGATATTAATGCTGCCCACACATAACTTTTGGAAATCAGTAATTCATAAATTACATGTGGAGAAGATGAACATCCAGTGGCACATTCAAGAGGTTGTTCACGAAACAACTGCAGGTAGTGGGGAAGCAATATGGTATAATACAGGTAACTCCCACCATCAGCTAGAAAAGTAATTTGAAAGGTGATAAAAGTCACAAGCTACTTAAATTCTTAAAATCTAGTTGCAACTAAGTGAGAAGGAAGAACAAGTATAGACATCTTGCTTAGATGATATAATCCTTTCAAAAATATATTTATGCATCCACAAAAGCTTGTTTGCTTTTTTGCCATGTGCATTTTTTGCAGACACAAAAATGTTTGTAGGCTTAGTTTTTATAATTATTTGGGGATATGAGACTGCAGATAATAAAGATATTTGTGCACATTACTCACAAACATCCTTTTTTCTGTTGAGTCCTTGCTAGTCTCTAAATTGATCGTTTGCTTGCAGATGTTTTCTTACTTGGTTAATAGCAATAGCATTTAAACTTATACAACACCCAGTCGTGCTTTAGAGCACTTCCTAATTAGTTTACAATATAGAAGTGCTATTTGAATATTGCCCTCAACAATCTGGTTCTTCATTTTACCAACCTTAGAAAAATGGAAGGCTAAGTCAATCTTTAGCCCGATCAGGCTCAAACCCCAAGGTGTGGGCAGAGTTTTCCTACAATGCTTCATTTTAAGCAGGAGTGGGTTTCAAAAATTTTAGCAAAGGGTTCTCTCTCTGCCTGGTTGCTGGGTGGGCGTGGCCATGGCCTAGTCAGCCTCCTACACCATGGCGGGGGGTGTGCTTTTGTTCTTCCTGGGCTCCAGAGCCTCTCTAGAAGCTGGAAATGGGCCCATTTCTGGCCTTCCTGAGCTTCCTGGAGACCCCTTTTTCACCCTCAAGCCCTCCATGCATGCCCTGCACTCACCTACATCCAAAATGGCCTGTGCGGGGACTCCTGGGCAGGGTGGGGCCAGCCAAGAATGGGATTTGGGGGTTTTCCAAACTGTACAGAATCGTAGCTAAGGGCTCTCCTGAACCCCTGCGAATCCCCAACAGCTCACCTGATTTTAACCACTGTACCATCGAGGATCTTTGTCATAAGATCATGGGTTCCTTGGGTAGGATATTGCTTTCTGCTTGTTTGTCTGATATTAATCTCTGCTCTTACCCTCAGTCCAGGGTATTGACTGCTGGAAAGGATGTGTTCTGGTCTTTTTGTTTCTTCCTTAGGTTTTTTACTATCTCCTGAATGATTTGTAAATGTGATTATCTGTATATATCTTTAATGACTGATTTGCCTGAATGCTAAGCTTCCAGGAATTCCCTAGAGATACTGGATTTAGTTTGGTCTAGAATGCTCACAGTTTCTCACTTGAAGTTATGGTTGAGTCTGTACACATGTTGTGAGATTAATGAATGTCTTCTGACTACCAGTTAGTGTTCAAACATGCACTCTGTTAGTCTTCTTGTCTGTCCATCAGAGTGGCTGCAAGCAAACAGTCAAAATCAGAGAACACCAAGGACTCCGCTGTTCAACCCTAAGCTAAATGTTTAAGCTAATTTTTTCTTTTCCAAAACATACTTCATTTATATACTTAACAGTTAATCTTTATGTCACAATCTTTCTATAGTTAGTACTGATTTGCATTATTCAGCATGGCCTCATAGCTTAGGGCAGTTGTTCTTGGTCTGACTGATTCAGTTTTAGTCTGAAGAAACTGATATTCGCAGTGGTTACAGTTTCTTCAGTTCATGTTTGTTCAAAGTCCCATTACTGGATTAAGTCTGGTGGAACAAATAAAAAACCCTAAACTCTATTAAAGAAAGCTATGAGTTTATGATTTGCACAGGAATCATTTGGGCTCCTCATGAAACATGCCAAAGAACACCAGGAACAGAGAAATAATAGAATACCAAGAACTAATCAACTTGGAGTAAACTCTTTAATGGTCTTATAAAATTGCTGCCTATTTTTGCTCTTGATGTCTCTGATAGTCAACATTTCATAATTCATCAATATAGAATTTAATTGTAAATTAAAATAATTCTCTTTTTTTAACAACAGGAAATGACTTGCAGTTGAGTGAATCTGGAAGTGACAGCGACGATTAAATTACATTTACAGCTTTGGTTTCCTGTCAAATAAAAATGCAGATTTAATGAAGAGTAATACAAAAGTGCTAACTGACTTACTGGAACCCATCTATATAAGTATAATTGTTAACATTATGTACCCTGAAGGGAACAACAAAACTTATTGAACATTTTATCCTGACTCCAAGTACTTTTGGTCTTTCACTGATATGCCACTTGAAGGCCCAGTGTGCTCCTCAGGGCAAAAGAATTTCTGCACTCCAGCATAAGAATGGAGAGAAGGATTGGGATCATTAGAGAAATCCAAAGCATCTATCTAGTTACTTCATGAACCTAGCCCACAGTAGTTGATGTACGGTGCAACAGGTTTCAGTACAGAAATCCAAGTGTAGATTGGAAAAGCATTCCTGATTTATCAAAAATATTTTAAAACCTGGCTCTTGTTCTGTATTTTGCCCACCATAGTGTTAAAATCTGATATCTGAAAAGTTTTCTGCCAACATTATGTAGTATTACAAGCTGACTCTGCTGACTGCCAACAATTTGATCCTGACTGGATGTAGGCTGACTCAGCCTTCTAATCTTCCAAGGTCAGTAAAATGAGGAATCCAGATTGTTGGAGGCAATATGCTGACTCTGTAAACGCTTAGAGAGGGCAGTAAAGCACTATGAAGTGGTAAATAAGTCTTAAGTACTATTGCTATTGCTAAAATCAATTTGTGCAAAATCCTTTGGGGTATGGTGTGACTACACAAATTCATAGAGATAACTGAACTATCAATCTGTAACCCTGAACTCATTTGATAGGGGAAATATGCAAGTCATCTGAAATAACAGCATAATCAACTGGTGTACAAAATTCACTGATGAGCAAAAATGTTTTGATAGGAAAAAAGGAACAAGAGCCAAAAACGCAATGGCTCTGTTCACACAATACATTGAGTTCTAATGCTTATACAAACCATTTAAATTGACTCAACTGGATTTAATGTTAGCTTCAGACTAATGCCTTCCAGTTGATTGTGTCACATTAGCAATGTTGAGAAAATGAATGAAGTATTAATCACCTCTTCACTGCTTTTGAAACTATCCCTAGAAAGGCAGCAGAAAATGAGACTCTACACTGCAGTTTCTTTCCTCCTATCCTACTTAGTGTAGCCTTATATACACACTGCTCAAAAAAATAAAGGAAACACTTAAATAACACAATGTAACTCCCAAGTCAATCACACTTCTGTGAAATCAAACTGTCCACTTAGGTAGCAACACTGATTAAGAATTAATTTGTGCAAATGGAATAGACAACAGGTAGGCAGTTAGCAGTTAGCAGGACATCCCCAATAAAGGAGTGGTTCTGCAGGTGGTGACCACAGACCACTTGTCAGTTCCTATGCTTTCTGGCTGATGGTTTGGTCACTTTTGAATGCTGGCAGTGCTTTCACTCTAGTGGTAGTATGAGAAGGAGTCTACAACTCAAGTGGCTCAAGTAGTTCAGCTCATCCAGGATGGCACATCAATGCGAGCTGTGGCAAGAAGGTTTGCTGTGTCTGTCAGCGTAGTGTCCAGAGCATGAAGGTACTACCAGGAGACAGGCCAGTACATCAAGAGACGTGGAGGAGGCCGTAGGAGGACAACAACCCAGCATCAGGACCGCTACCTCCGCCTTTGTGCAAGGAGGGACAGGAGGAACATTGCCAGAGCCGTGCAAAATGACCTCCAGCGGACCACAAATGTGCATGTGGCTGCTCAAACAGTCAGAAACAGACTCCATGAGGGTGGTATGAGGGCCTGATGTCCACAGGTGGGGGTTGTGCTTACAGCCCAACACTGTGCAGGATGTTTGGCATTTGCCAGAGAACACCAAGATTGGCAAATTTGCCATTGGTGCCCTGTGCTCTTCACAGATGAAAGCAGGTTCACACTGAGCACATGTGACAGACAGCGTCTGGAGACGCCATGGAGAATGTTCTGCTGCCTGCAACATCCTCCAGCATGACCGGTTTGGCAGTCGGTCAGTAATGGTGTGGGGTGGCATTTCTTTAGGAGGCCACACAGCCCTCCTATGTGCTTGCCAGAGGTAGCCTGACTGCATTAGGTACCGAGATGAGATCCTCAGACCCCTTGTGAGACCATATGCTGGTGCGGTTACCCACAAATGAAGGGTCTAACCTTAACACAACTTGATTGGTGTGAAACACACAAAGGTCTTTCTTGACAGATAAATCTGAAATCCTTCTGGCAGAGGTAATTGCTACTAAGAAGGCCATCTTACAAGACAGAAACTGCAAGGAAGGAGATTTCAGTGGTTCAAAAAGGGTCTTAGAGACTGCAGTACTTTAGAGAGGTCCCATGTTGAATATCGAAGAACCACTGGAGGCCTCAGGTTTGTAGCACTCTTCAGAAGCCTGCAAACCATAGGATGTATAGATAAAGATTCCACTCCCCCCAAAGAGAAAATAGAAGACAAGGCTGCAACCTGCCTCCTCAATCTGTTAGATGAAAGCCCTTTGTCTAGGCTCTCCTGGAGGAAGTCCAGCATCTGGTCGATCAAGGACCCAGTAGGATCGCTGCCAGATCTATTGCATCATTCGCTGAAAGCCTTCCAGGTTGCATCGTAGATTTGGTTGGTGGAGGGTCTTCTGGAGGCTTGTATGGTTCTTATCATCTTGGAGGAGTAATTGTCCCAGATCAGAGGGACAAGTGGCCAACTGAAGCCACTGGGGTTCTGACTGCAATATTGGTCCCTGGCTGAGTGACATTTTGTCATCCAGCCTGGAGATTCTGCCTGGAGACAGAAAGGTTTACTAAGTCCACAAACCATGGCCTTCTGGGCCAATGAGGAACTATAAGGATGAGTTCCACTCTTTCCCCCAACAGTTTCTGGATCATCCTCGGGATCAGGGGCAGAGGAGGAAAGACAGAGGGACTCCCATCCATTCTCTCTGCCACTGGAACCACAAACCTGGAGTAGAACCTTGGGAGTTTGGTATTGTCCTGGGAAGTGAAGAAATCCACACCTAGCAATCTGAAGTACTCCAACAGCTCCTGAAACAAAGCGGGGTGTAAACACCACTCTGCGTGGTCTATGGTGGCTCTGCTAAGCCAGTCAGCCTCAACATTGGCCACACCTGCAATGTGCTCAGCTCTGAGCGATACTTGATGTCTTTCTGCCCATAAAATATTTGTTCTGCATCTCGCTTCTCGCATCAAAGGCCAGAAATGTGTCCCACCTTGGCGGTTAATATGAGGCTTGGTTGACACATTGTCAGTCAAAACCAGGATGTTCTTATCTGAGACAGCTTCCACTAAGTGCCTTAGGGCCCTAAGCTCCAGTCAATTCATATTATGGCTCAAATCTGCCTGGGACCATTGTCCCTGGACCACCTTGGATTGGATATGGGCTCCCCAGCCATAAACACTGGCATCCATGGTCAGTACTAACCTGCCAGGGTCCTTGAACAAGAGCCCCAGGGAAAGGGCCTCAGATGCCCACCATCGCAAGGATTTAAAGACCTGCAGAGTTAATCTGAATTGTAAAAGAGAACAATTCCTACCTATCTTCTGATAAGGGAGAAGAAACCATTGGAGTGCCCTGGCATGCAATCTAGCCCAGGGAACTATATTAATGTATGATATCATTTTACCCAGGAGCTTGGAAAGCATAACCAGGGACACCCTATGTTAGATTTTACCTGCCCAATTAATTCCCTGATACTATCCTGACGTTCCTGGGATAAGGACACCTTGCAGGAAATGGTATCTATTACAACTCCCAGATGGAGTAGGGTATTGGTGGGGGTGAAGTGGCTTTTGGTTTTGTTGACAGAGAAGCCAGCTCCTGATCACCTGAGTGTTGATCTCCTGAATGGTGATCTCCAAATCCTCTGTAGCTCTAGATGGAGAAGATGACTGGACCAAAATGTCATCCAGGTAGCACTGGACTCTGACCGGGATGGTCCTAAGATGGGCTGCCAAGGTTGCCAAGAGCTTTGTAAATGTTCTGGGGGCTGATGAAAGCCCAGAGGGTAAGGCCCTGTATTGATAATGCCTCCCATTATAGCAGAACCTGAGGAATTGTCTATGGGCTGGAAGAATGGGAACATGAAGATAGGCCTCAGTTAAATCTATGGAGGTCAGGAAATCCCCTTTCCTAATTCCCTCCAGAATGGACTGTAGAGAGTACATATTAAACTGCTTGCATTTCACCCCATGGTTAAGACGCTTCAAGTCCAGAATTGATCTCCATCCCCCTGAGGTTTTGGGGATTACAAACAAAATGGTATAAAATCCTATGCCCTATTGGCCCTCAGGCACCGGCTGAATAGCCTGGATTTCCAGCAGGTGCTGAATAGCTGTTTCCATAAGGACCTTTCTCTCTCTATTTCTAGAGACAGGACAACGAATAAAAAACCTCGGGGCTATAGAGAGGAATTCTATAGAAAGACCTGAACAGACCATTTCCAGGACCCAGATGTCTGTAGTTACTTCCTTCCAACCCCTGGCAAACAAGGTCAGACATCCCCCAATGGGAGGGTTGACATCAGATTTATCTGGGGCATTGGAAGGGTCAACCCCCAGCCACTTATTGTTGAACAGGAATCCTGTCCTGGGGTTGATCCTGCCTGGGGACAAAAGGCCTCTGGGGCCTAAAAAAAAACTCCTCCTGCTTCAGGGGTCCTATAATAGGACCGTCTGAAGTAGGGTTGTGGAAAGGGAACTTCATGAGGACAGTGGTGTCACCCAAGCAGGAAAAGCCCAAAGGGAACATCAGGCCAGCCATAAAACAAACTTGCATAGGAAAAGAAATCTAATAAAAGAAATTGAAAGGAGCCCCCTAGACAAAAGCCAAGTAATTAAGAACATACCAAATCAGCCAAACAGACAGGAATTACAAATAGAAGATTACGACAAAAAAACCATTAAAACTAAAAGAGATTAGAGAAAAAAACCCGATAATACAAACAAGCTGCCCCGCAGAGTTTATTTTCATGCCTCGTTAAGTTTGCCTTCTGGCAAAAAAATAAACTCTTGACAGGATTTTAAACATTAAACACTAAACGAACATTTATACACAAAGGGAGAAAAAAGGGTATAAAAAACTGGGAACTTACCATTCAAAGTTAACTAGCTAGCCCCAGGAATGCAGTCATGCTGTTTCTAGCCTTCCTGAAAATAAAAAGATCTTTCAAGCAGTTGTCTGTATCCTTGCGCCAGAGCTCTCCCAGCAGGAAAATTCGAACCCTCAGAGAAAGGCACTTTCAGCCTTTCTACAGGGTGTTGATCTGAATTCACCCCTCCTGGCTCTGGAGGGGAGGATCTTCTCTTTGTCTTTGGAGTCTACCAGCACCTTGTCCAGGGCTTCTCCAAACAATTTATCCCCCTTAAATGGAGCAATGGCCAATCTCCATTTATGTCTCATATCAACCTGCTATTTTCTTAGCCAGAGCAGGTGATGAGAGGTCACAGTCCCCCCATTGCCCAAGATGCAAATTTAGCCACACTGAGGATGGCATAGCTGAAAATTCCACTGCTGCTAATAGCTTGTTTACATTTTAGGGTGACCTGACATTGTCTGGTGGAATTCTCTCTTACAGCTCTTGAAGCCAGATGAGAGAGGCCCTGTTAAAAAAGGATGCAGCAGCAGAGGCCTTCACTGTCCATGCTGCTGACAGGTGTGTTCTCTGCAGCGTTTGTTCAGTCCTCTTGTCCTCTGCCTTCAGCGAGTCCTCAGGCTCCCTAGGAATATCAGTGTTGGCTTGTAGGGCCACAACTGGGACATTGACAGTTGGCACTTTCAGGGACTTGGAGAGATCATTTCCCATGTTGAACATCTTATTGTCCAGGAAGGAAGGGCTTGCACCTGACCCAAGGGACGACCATTCCTCTGGATGACCATGGTGAACATTTTTGGTGTAGAGATGACATCTGCTGTTTCTGTTTTTTCAGAAAATAGTGGGTCATTGGGGTCTTCAGAAAGGTCTGTAGCCTCCTGTGGTTAAGGAAACAAGCCCCACCCTATGGCTTTTTTAGCCTTGAAAAGGAGCGACTTGAATATGGCTGGTTGGAACAGGCCTAGTATAGAGACTTGGTCAGCATCCTTGAGGCCTTCATCATCAGAGTAGTTTCTGTCCATCAGTTGACTGCTGTCAGATGGGATGGAGTGGGAGCTTTCAGCAGGAGCATAGAACCCTGATCCTAAATACAGGTAAAGCTCATCCTCATGATGAGACCCGTGTCTCCTACTACGCCTTGATGATGAAATTGAAGCCTCTGAAGGCGAACGCCTGATCTGCTTCAAGACAGCTGACACACCTTGCTTTACTGCCTCAGTTAAAAGACCCTGCATATTTATTTGAAATTTAGGTTCCTGCCCCCTGACTGGTCTAAGTCCAGATGACATGGGAGTAAATGTGGCCTCAGGGGCCTGTCTGGGTCTCTGGGCTAGAGCTGGCAGTTGCCCTGTTGCTGGGCAGATTGAAAAGAAATTTCTAATTTCAGTGGCTTCAAGAGGCTCTTGCAGCAAATCCTGCTCTTCAGCTCCCCCATGGCCATTTCTGTTACTATACTCCTGTCAGTTTGCAGCTGCCTATCTCCTCTTAATAATGGTTGCTCCTCATTTAGGTGGGAAGCTGTGTTAGGCACCATTTCTGAAGAGGTTTGGGCCACTTCTTTTCCTCTAGCCCACAACTTGTCAAGAGCCTTGTCTCTACAGTGCTAGTCCCACTCAGCTGCCGTGGAGCTCTTTCGAGCCCCTGCAGCCCTGTCCTTTGGCTATTATATGAAGATGTCTGGTCTGGGGCTGCTGGGCTTAGAGAGTGTAATGGCCTGCGAGCCGTCTCTTCCACTCTCCTGACCACATGGCTAGTGTTCTGTGGTAATTCCGATAATTTTTTACTCCGACATTATTAATCCGGAGTTTCCATGAACTAATTCTGCAACTTCCCTGGTGCTACTCTACTGAAAGGCTACTCTCCCTACCTGATGTTAGGCTGTAAGGTGATTTCTGCTCTTGTTGCAGTCTTCTGCTCCTTTAAAGTTGCCGTGGTACAAACCGGCATATGCAGCAGCCATTTCAAGCCGCTTCCCAAGCCAAAGTGCAGGGATACAGTGTGGATGGTGTTTCTACATACCTCCTGTGAAAATACCTCTACACAATGTAGACTGGCCCTCAGCCGATCTGTTGTCCAACGGCCTGGGCCAAAGCCCCGACTGTGCTGCCTTTGACAACTGTCAAACAAGTAGACCTGTTCCCAGTTGAAATAGTATTCAGGATTGGTTATTTTTTTCTCTATTTTTCCAATTAAATTGATTTAAATTTGGTTCTTTTAGGAGAAGAAATTAACATGTTGTCCAGCTAGCTGACTGAGTCAATTTCTGGGACAGCTACAGGGGGAGTATCCTCAAAGATTTGATAGACTCAGTACAATCAGTAAGCTGTGATTGATTACCCAATCCTGAATGCTATTTCCACCACAATGGAGAACAGTTGGAAACAATAACATTACTTTGAGCACTTCTTTGCTAGTTCATCATCTGGTTTTCTATATCAGGCTTTTTTTTCCTGTGGATGTAAATCCATGCTGATACATTAAGATATTCTCTGGCCTATCGATCCCTTTCACCTGACAAAAGTAGCTCTTAAAAAGCTTATTGCTGTCCCTTTGTTGCATAGCCTAACATCTGCATTTGTTTGTAGACAAATAAGATCAAAGAACAATCCAGTCATGGTATAGTTATATTACAGATCTACAGGTTAAGAGATGTAGCCCAATTACTTTTTTAGTACCCATAGTTAATCATTTGTACATTAATGCCAAAGTGAGAGCATCAAAATAATTTGCAAAGGAGAGGGAAAATATAGTTCACCAACTGCTTTTCTCAACCAATTAATATTTTCCAGAGGGATCCCTGGAAGAGTGAGCTTGTTATTCAGGAATGTGACAGGTCCTCAAGTTTCCATTTGTTCAAAGCTTAATAGTGATAAAGTGAGCAACTTTTTGTTATATACAAGCCTTTCATTATACCGAAGCAAAGACTTAAATTGATCTCTTTTTTTTTGAAATTCTTTTATTAATTTTCAATAAACAAACATGCACAAACAAAACACAAAACATAAAAACATAAAACTTCTTTTTGGAAAGCGGCTTCCCGGGTGACATCTTTTTGTA
>BHFT01007585.1:0-29928 GCA_004320025.1 Laticauda laticaudata
ACGTATTAATTTATACTAGGGAAAAAAATAACCTATATTCATTAGGGTATATAAATTATTAATTTTAATATTTTTATACCTTCAAATTTTAATTAAATTAATCATGACAATCCCCTACGTATTATTTTATTATAGGAACAAATTAACCTATATTCATTAGGGATCATAAACTATACATTTTAATACTTTATACCTCAAATTAATTAAATTTATAATATAGAAATCCCGTAATTAATTTTAATATAGAGGAAAAATAACTATAATTTATTAGGGATATATAACATCATAACTTTAATTTATATCACCTCAAATGAATTAAATTTAATCATAGAAATCCACGATTAATTTTATATAGGAAAAATATAACCTATAGTTATTAGGGCTATATAAATATAATTTAATATTTTAACCCTCAAATTAATTAAAATAATACTAGAAATCCCGCGTATTCATTTTATATAGGGAAAAATAAGCTATATTATTAGGGTATATAAATATAATTAAATTCATTATACTCCTCAAATTAATTAAACTTTAATATAGAATTCCGCGTATTCTCAATTTTATATAGGGAAAAAATACACTATTATTATTAGAGGGTAATATAAATATATTTTAATATTTTATACCTCAAATTAAATTAAATTTCAATATTAGAAATCCCGTATCTAATTTTATATAGGGAAAAATAACACTATATTAGTTTAGGTGTATATAAAGATTAATTTAATATTTGGATATACCTCAATTAATTAAATTTAATATAGAATCCCGTATTTAATTTTCCTATAGGGAAAAACATAAATAACCATTATTATTAGGTGTATATTAGAATTATAATTTGAATATTTTATACCATCAAAACTAATTAAATTAATATAGACAATCCCGTATTAATTGTTTATATAGGGAAAAATAACTATGATTATTTAGGGTTATATACAATCATAATTTAACTATTTTTATACCTCGCAAATTAAATTAAATTTAATATAGAAATCCCGTATTAACTATTTATATAGGGAAAATTAAACACTATATTATTAGTGGTATATAAAATATAATTTAATAATTTTATACCTCAATTAATTAAATTCTAATATTAAGGAAATCCCGTCATTAGATTTTTATATAGGGAAAGAATTAACTATTTATTAGCGGTTATAATATAATTTAATATTTTATACCTGCAAATTAAGTTAAAATTTAATATAGAAATCCCGGTAGATTAATTTTATATAAGGGAAAAAATTAACCTAATTATCCTAGTGGCTATATCAAATATAAATTTTAAATATTTTATACCTGCAATTAATGAAATTTTAATATAGAGATCCCGTATTAATTTTTATATAGGAAAATAATACTATATTTATTAGCGCGCTATATAATATAATTTAATCATTTTTCATTACCTCAATTAATTAAAATTAATATAGAAATCCGTAATTAATCTTCTATATAGGGAAAATAACTATATTATCTAGGGTACTATAAATATAATTTAATTTTATTACCTCAATTAATTAAATTTAATATAGAATCCCGCTATTAATTTTTACTATGGGAAAAATAACTATATTATTAGGGTATATAAATATAATTTAATATTTTATACTCAAATTTAATTAAATTTAATATAGAAATCGTCTAATTTTATATAGGGGAAACAAATAACGTTATATTCATTGCAGGTATTATAAAGCCTATCAATTCAAGATATTTTATACCTCAAATTAGAATTAAATTTAATATAGAAATCCCGTATTAATTTATATAGGGAAAACTAACTATATTATTAGGGATATATAAATATAATTTAATATTTTTATACCTCAAATTAATTAAATCTTAATATAGAAATCCCGTATTAAATTTTTAGTATAGGGAAAAATAAACTTATATTATTAGAGGGAATAATAAACTTACTAATTTAAGATATTTCTATACCCTCATATTAATTAAATTTAATATAGAAATCCCGTATTAATTTATATAGGCGAAAAATAACGTATACTTATTTTGGCTATATACATATCAATTTTAATATTTCTATACCTCAAACTCAAACTTAAATTTAATATAGAAATCCCGATTAATTTTACTATTAGGAAAAATAATACGGAAGCGATGCTAACCACTATATTCATTTAGGTTATATATAATATGATTTAATTATTTCTATACCTACACAATTAATACTTAATTTAATATAGAAATCCCGATTTAATTTTATATTAGGGTAAATAACTATTTATTAGCGGTATTATAAAATATAATTAATATTTTATACCTCATTAATTAATTTATAAGAAATCCCGTATTAATTTTATATTCAGGAAAAAATAACTATATTATTAGGGGTTTATAAATAATAATTAACATATTTACCTCAAATTAACATTAAATCTTAATTACTAGAATCCCCGTATTAATTATTTTTATAAGGGAAAAATAACTATCATTATAGGTTAATATAAATACAATTTAATATCTTTATAACCTCAAATTAATTAATATTAATATATAAATCCCGTATTAATTGTTATATAGGGAAAAATAACTATATTTAGCGGGGATATTAAATATAATTTAATATTTTATACCTCAATTAATTAAATCTTAATATAGAAAATCCGCCGTATTAATCTTTTATATAGGAAAAATAACTATATTATTAGGGTACTATAAATAATAATTTAATGATTTCTATACCCAATTTAATTAAATTTAATATAGAAAATCCCGTTATTAATTTTATATAGGGAACAATAACTATATTATCTAGGGTATATAAATACTAACTTTAATGAGGTTTATCCCTCATTAATAATTTAATATCAGATAATCCCGTATTAATTTTATATAGGAAAAATAACCTATATTATTAGGTATATAAATCATAATTTAATATTTACGGCAGCCGCGCGCCTTCGCGCGTCGCCACAATCGAGTACACCTGCTTGCACTGTCTTACCTAGAGCGCAGACACCGGACCAGTCCTTCGATCACCTACACGATAACGATACCGCCGGGCCAATGACAACCTCCCGCACCAACGCATCCGTCAACTATAACAGACACCAATGTCAACCCTTACTGACTACGCACTCGGACACTCACGTACAGCTACGCTCCGTTAACGACACACACTCCTCAGGCACATACTCTCTACCTTCATCTCATCCTCGCATTTCGGTGCCAATATATTAGATTTTCTCTCTTCATGATCTCTAGCGTCATCTACGCACCTCCCATCCCTACATCACCGACAGTCGCGGCAGCGCCACCACCACCATCGCTCGTATTTTAGCAGAATGCTTCTGCTCGGTTAGTGGACAAGATGCGGCCCATTGCCTCCGATCTGAAAGTGGGGATGGTGGGAGCTGCGGGTCCCTTCCCTGTCCATGTGCAGCCGGCGGGAACAGTTCAGGCATCCACTCATGCAGGCTGATGTTTTCCTAGACGATTGGCAGATGAGTGTGGTAATTGATGCAGTGAGGATATGTCTGACACCATCGTGTCTATCTTGGCCGGGATAGATGTTCAGGGTTGGTTGTTTCCTGCCAGAATCCTAGCAGGGGTTTGTCGGTCTGAGATAATAGAAAATTGTCTACCTACCATATGGTATCTCATGGAATCTCTCGGACTACCTGCTTATGATGGCTAGGCTTCTCTGTCAAGTGCATGTATTTCCTTTCAGATTTTGACGAGCATTTTGGGAATAGAAGGCGATTGAGCGTTCTCTGACTGCTCTGTTAGTTAGTGGCCTCAGAATATCTGGGTGCCGATTTCCCAAAAGGCAATTGCATCACGAAGTGACTGTCTAGTGCAGGATGTTGGCGTATTGTTATTAAAACGGTTCTTGGATGTTTAATAATTCCTTATATGATTTTGGAATGCTGTTCTCACGTGGCCTTCAACTCCAGACCAGTTTTTTTTAGTCTAGCAGCGATCGGAAAGGTTCTGCTACGGTGTGCCTTTTGGGCAGGAAACATTGGTAGAAGGTTAAGGAGAACTAAGAACGCTTCGTAAGTCTGCTTTGCTGTCTGTGGTCTGGGTGGCTCTTCTAATTGCTTTCTTTTCTTTTCTTTTCAGTGAGTGTATCCCTTTCCTCATCTCTGATAAGGTAGCCTCAAGAAATTCAAACTGATTCGGTGCTAGCTTGACATTTTTGACTCTTTTGACTCTTGAAAGACCTGATCCCTGAATTCTTGCAAGACTTCTCTCAGCTGCTGCTCTCTCTAATTGATGTTTGTTTTTTGCAGATACTAATACAACGTCAAAAATACTGGGAACAACCCCTTTTAGTCCATTTAGGACGGCGCTCCATTAGGCTTTGGAAAACGCCGGTCAGGCCAACGATATGCGTCCAAATTGAAATCGTTGCATCTTTGAAAGGCCCGTCTGTGATCCATGACGATACATCTCTGCTCTTCTGCAGTTTCGGGGTCATCGCAGCTGTTGATATGCTTGCCGCGAGAATTCCAAGTTTTTGAACAAATTTTCCTCCCCCTAATGAATGCGCCAACAGATGTATGCAACTATACTGGAAAAAGGGTATTGCGCTTTTCCTGGAGTGCGATGTTGAGGTGTGGCCTTATAGCACCATTAGATCATTACTGACCCACTCTGTTTGACAGATCACAAGGGAGTTTCCACCTGCATGGGTCGATTGGCTCTAACACCCCTTGTGCGATGAGTTTGTTAATGTCTGCTCATCATTTCACGCTTAAGGCAAGGGAACGCATCTGCTTCTTCGAGCCTGATGGGAAGCTATCTTTTGCGTCTAGGCTGAAATTTCTCATAGGCGAGGCTGTCCCCTTGTACTTGCCAGTCTGCGTCTTACCGTCTGTACAAGTGACATCGCTTGGAAACTCTTCAGGCAGGCTCTACGCTCCAATCGCGTCGCGGACGAGCCTATGTTGCTTCCTGTCGTTCTGATCTCCCAGGGGCAGTGAAACCATCTCGCGATCCCCAGCAGTAGCTAGGGTCTGCATCTAATCGCTCGCGACGAACGGCTCGGCGACATGATTGTCCAGTGGAAGCTACTTCAGCATGAGTACTTTTTGTATATCTTCTCAACTAGGAAATGTCAAAGACCACACTGCGGATTCGATTTCCCTTTAATCTACTGAGCACCATCTAGGCTTGCCCGTGTCTTCTCGGTCTCCTCTTGCCTTTTCTGATGTCCTGCGTTTCATCAGATTTTGATGGTGTTACCATTGTGATACCATTGACAGATTATGAATCTGGAGTCTACGCCTACTTCACAGCGCTTTCCGTTCGATTTTTACTATCTTACTTTCGTAATCTTTCTGCGTTGCTCCCTGGCCATTTCCGCTTCATCATTATTATTCATCAGCTAGTGTTTTCTTCTGCTGAGTCGATATCCAATTCCTCGGCTTCTGCTTCTTCGGCTCCCATCAGCGTTCACGTGACTTGTTCCTTTCATTCGTACTGTCTATCTGCAGGGAGTGTATGGTGCTGCCGCCATCTTTTGGACTATAGCGGCCTTTTCGTTCCAGCAGACCCTTCAGCATGGCCCGATCCGTTTCTCACAATATATTACCTGCAAAATGGCGATTCTTCTAGGAACTCTTGCAGTTCAGAAGCCGATTGCGATGGGTTGCAGTCCCCTCCCCATCCAGCACACTGAATTCTTGCCTGCCTTCCTCTTTCTTTCCCACATTCTTCTTTGCTGACTGAAGCCGATGTATTGTGTCCTTTCCCTTGTCATCATCCAGACCGCGTGTCGCTTGGGGAGTCGAGGTCTCTCTAATGGTGAGCGCCAAGTCGCTCGCGGTGGGTTTTTGTGTTTCCTGGTCCACCTTCTTTTCTCTAGTTTCTGATTCAACTGTGGTCCTGATTTTGAGCTTCATCTATCGCATTGGACTGCGTATATTCTTGCCTGCTTTCAGCGAGATGGTGGCTTCTGCGATGGCCTCAGAATTTGCGGACTGGTTTTGTATCTGCTTTGCGAGTGTAGCGTCTCTTCAAAACCCGAGGACCATCGCGGTCTCTCAGGCTCCGCTTCATGTTAGCGAGAAACTCGTCAGGACTCTACATGATATCTCTTAAGGCTGCCCTACGAGGCATCTCCGTACCAATGCTGACTTGTCTTGCTCGTTTGATCCTCGTCTTATAGTCAATACATGCCATTTTATATAAGATGACGAGAGATCCAGCAGGCGTTGTAATGGAGCCCGATAGCCATTCGGTATTAATTCTGCTATGCCAATTTGATTTTACGTCCCCGGTTGCGCTAACGCCTTGCTCATTTCTACAGACGGGACAGGGCACCACAAATGGGTGAGGGAAATACAGCTCTTTTCCTGCTGGTCGGTATTCAGCTTAGCTCTGCTTTCTAGGAACATTAGGAAGCGGTCAGTGTATGACTCCCAATCTTCTTCGGCTGGGTTGAACTGTGCGGGTGGCGCATTGTTATCGGCCATTTTGGTTGCCCAGTTCTTGTTGCCACATTCTTCGGTCTCACTCTTCTATGATGATTCCACCTTCGTCACCAGTGTTCTGTTCTGAGAAGAAAGATACATGAGACCGGTGTTCTAATAAACAGCTCTTTATTAAAACAACTCAGTGACTTCTAACAGAATATTTGCCAAAGCCGCGGCAGCCCTTTTTATAGCGGCTGCTCACGGCTTGTGGCCAATGACAGTTCTTTTAGCTTTTCCGCCGTTAGGCGGGCCAATTGCAATGGTACTTTATTATCCAATCACTTGTCTGAATTGGTACAAGGATTCTTGCCAGAGCAAGGTGTTGAACTAGAAGACCTACAAGGTCCCTTACAATTCTGTTATTCTGATTTCTATAGAATAAAAAAAACATCATTCAAACAACTTGAGATAATATGATCATAACAGTTTCAATCAGGAACAACATGGTCTCAACATGCTTACTTTCAAAAGTAACATGAATCATCTCAAGTTGATGGAAGTACATGCTATTCACAAGATCAAATAGAAGCCATTTTTCATAATAAGATCACACTCAAAGGGAAAATTTGGGACTTAACAGTTTCAACATCATCTATACTGGAGAATATCAAATGAAGAAAACTGATGTAGAAGAAATTAGATAAGTAATGATTTCCTTGATGTACTGATTTAGTTAGAATTGACAGCTAAAAATAAATCCAGCCTCTATGGTTTGACTCTGTGTGTTATTGGGGAAGAAGCAGACGTGGTGTCATGGTCTAAACTCTTGTAGATACATGCAAAGATTGACTTATCCATTCCATGAGTTTCTGAATGACCCTGTGCAGGCTTATAGTAATAGAATTTGGCCTGTGTCCTTTCGTATTTAGTCATAAAGTGTCTGCTACAAATGACTACTTTTCAGTATCATACAGTTTCCTGCATTTTTCCCATCAGTTTTTAATTCAGTAAGATTGAAGAAAAATAAGTTTAGCCATTATTTCAAAAGATGAGAGAGCTGCTATTGTTAAAAAGTAACCTTCTTATTTCATGATGAGGGATGTTTGTGAATTCCTGGTTTGCACTGTCCAGTTATTTCTCCAGCAGTCTGTACTTTCTTAGTTTCTCACATTTCAGTTCAATTCATTGCCATTTGTTTAATTTAGAAAGCCATAAATTACAGATTTTCTCCCATTGGTCTTTTTCAGCCATAGGACAATTCTCACCCTGACTGGAAATCTGCATTTGGGAACTTGAGAATTTCCCAGAGAAATTAGGAAAAATCATTCAAAGGGTTTTTCTGGCAATAAATCTGATGGAGAATTTTCAGTGGAAAAGGATGTTTGTGCTTAGTGTGAAGTTTTCAGGAGACAAGCTTCTTCCATCAAATAAGATAAGAAAACATATGCTTGGATTTAATAATAAATTTTATGTAAGGAGATGATACTGATTCACAGTCCAATGTCTGGATCATCCATTATTTTTTTTAAAAAAGCATTTCATAGTCACCTACAAATAATCTAAAATATATGTTCTTGCAGCTGAAAACTTGACATTTATCCGAAGCAAAAACTTCCCATTCACTCCAATAAGCCAAAAGAGGACTTGCCTAAGGAATGAAGACTTATTTTTTTAAGAAATATGAATTATTAAACAGTTCATGCCTCCTAAATCCTAAATCCTAAAGTGCTGAGTGTTTTTCCCCTTCCTCTTTTTAAAGTTTATTGAATTGTTAATAATCATGTTGTCATTTTCTGAAGACTTGGCACTAGGACTTTATTTTTTGCATATAGAAGCTGCAAAAAGCATCTGATTACAGAAACTGTCATTAAATCAGAAAGTTACAGCCTTGAGTTCTGCTAAGTAAAGGTTTATTTTACATTTCAAAAGACAGTGTGTACAGAATGGCTAAACCTTTTTTAGAACTGTATTGCATACTCTTGTTAAATAATTTAAAAAATTGATTTCAGACAAATATTTACCTTTTTCCTAAAAAAAATAAATTGACCTTTTTCTTATGTGAAAACTATTTTTCCCCTTTCTCTCACATTCTCAATCCTCTCTCACTATCTTCTGTGAAATACTGTGAGATGTTGTTGCATGTGAAAGTGACATGGTGATTTGTATCTATTTTTGATAATCAATACACTGAACATTATTCTTGTAATAAGTTTGACTTCAGACACTATTGCTGCAGTCACATAATATATAGGAAAATGTATGCATTTAGAAAATACCCAATTGCCATGTTTACCTATGTATTATTCTGCCCAGAAAATTTATACATACATGACCAGAAAGCTAAGTTTAGCAGTTTTTCCCTCCCAAAAGATTGAACTTGAGAGCTTCAGCAGACTATGGTTGTGAAGTTCAAAGTTAGCATCTGTTCCAGCTATGGATCCTTGTCTCTTATTGTTAAATAAGGTCAAGTCCTGCATCCTATTTAAGGATTTTTGGAAAACACATTCCTAAAATGGAGAGAGAGGCAACTGAGAGTGGATTTTTATTTGTTGTTAAAATTAAGCCAGGTATGAGGAACTATAGCCTTCCCTAGATTGTGGAATTATAGTTCCCAAGTAGCATCAATCAGTCTGGCCAATGGCAGAGATGTTTGAATTGCAACTCAGCAATTTCCTAATGGACACACTTTTGATTTAAGCTGAACTTTCTCAACCAATGGTAGATAATGCAGATGGAGACAAGAAAAATGGATGATTATGAAGGCAAAAGAATGCATATGTATCTTATTGCACTGGACCTGGCAAGATTGGTTACCTTTCTTTTTTTAAATTTTAATTGACATGCATATCATGAATGAGACTGTTTCTCACTAGTTCATTATTTTGGCATAGCCTCAGTGCCCTTTGAAATATCAAGTGTTGGTATAATTAATATGGCAAACATGGTAGCTCTTAAGTTCAAGTACATCGAGACAATGATATATCAACAGCTGTTGTATTCTGTCTGACCCAGCCAAATATCCTCCAAGATTTGTTTTGCTCTTTTTAAAATAGCTATCCAATTTTCTGTATACATTTTAAACAGAAGAAGCAGTTTAGCAGTTTAGCTTTTGCAACCTGAAATAAAAGATAGAGAGATTTTACTCACTATAAAGGAACTCACTGCCTTCAAATCGGGTGTTTATAGGGTTGCAGTTTTATCGACAATTTATTTGGCAATAAAACTTGCTGAATTCTAAAGCAAGATTTACTTTTGAATATAGCAATAGATTCTGTTTTATATATAAAAAAACTAGTTACTTTTTATGTTGTTTGGTATTTTTTACTATATAAGCTGTTTGCTAGCCCCTAGAGCTGTGAATTGAATCAGACACTACTTTATCGTGTTGTTAATGAATGTGCAACATTCGTTTTAGCTTTCATTTCATTTTAAAATGTTATGTATCTATAGGGCTAGTGTAAAAAGGTTTAACAGTATTCTTAAATTATATTACTGTTTCTTACTGCAGTGTTTCTCAATCTTAGCAACTATAAGATGTGAGAATTTCAACTCCCAGAATTCCCCAGTCAGTCTGAATCTTGAAAAAATAAAATCAGGTATTGCAAGTACCTAAGAAAATGCCAGAGTAAACTATACTGAACTGCTTGTTTTAATAAAGGCAACAGAATGTAGAAACAAATTTAAGAGAACTTAAAAAAGAAAGAAAATGCATTGTTTAAGTATTAGTATGTAAAAAAAAATATTTCCAGAGCTATTTGGGGGTTTATTCAGACAAAAAACTACTATGTGTACCTGTTCTAACTAGTTCCTGGAATGGCTCTAAAGCATTAGGTCAAATCATCTGTTTAGTGTGTATAGCCTAATTCCCAGAAATGTTAGCTACAATCTAATTAATAGAGTACAATCTTTCTATTCAACAGGCTACTTTCAATTAAGCTAACTTTCTAAAGGTGTTACCATAGATCAAAGGACTAACACAGCAACAATTATAGGAAACAACTTTCTTTGCCCCTACTTGAAGACCTACCTGAATTTTGAGCCACATTTGCACTCTAGACCTGGACAAGGCTAGGACAAAAACTCATTAAGTTAAATATTATCCTCTTCATATCTAATTCATTAGACATTAGAACTAGTTAACAATTAATATCTGGAGCATAATGTCTAATTCTGTGCATCCCATTGAGAGACAAACTGGAACAAGTTCAGAGGAGAGCTACCAATTTAATGAAGGTTTAGAAACCAAGTCTATGTGGCATTGTTAAAAGACGTAGAATAGAACAGGACTGGAAAGGATCTTGGAAGTTCTAATCTATCTCCCTGCTCAAGCAAGAGAACTATATCATTTCAAATATGTGAGTGTCTAGCCTCTTCTTAAAAATGTCCAGTAATGTAGTGCCCATGATTTCTAAAGGAAAGTTGTTCCACTTATTAATTGTCCTCATTGTTAGGAAGTTTCTCCTTAGCTCCAGGCTGCTTCTCTCTGATTAATTTCCAACCATTGTTCTCTGGTGCTTTGGAGAATAAGTTGACCCCTTCTTCTTTGTGGCAGCCCCTCAAATACTGGAATACTGCTATCATGTCACCCCTAATTCTTCTTTTCTTTAGACTAGTCAAACTCAAATCTTGCAGCCATTCTTCATGTAATTTAGTCTCCAGGACTTTGATCATCTTAGTTGCTCTTCTCTGAACTTTTTGCCAATTTCTCAACATCTTTTTTGTAGTATAGTGACCAAAATTGGTTGTACTATTCCAAGTGTGGTCTTACCAGGGTTTTATAAAGTCGCACTAATATTTCACGTGACGTTGATTCTATGTTGTCTCTGTTTATAAAACCCAGAATAAGAGTAAGTTTAGCCTAGAGACAAGACAGCTGAGAGGTTTTATAACAACAGTCTTCAAACATCTAAAGAATTTTCACACAGAAGATAGAATAGACATATTCTCCAATGCCCAACTGAATAGGACCGGAATTAGTGGGTTAAAACGGCAGGAAGGAAGTTCAGTCTAAACATCAAGAGGAACCTCATTATAAATATAGCTTCATCCAGTATTTCTCAACCTCAGCAACTTTAAGATGGGAAGATTTTAGGAGTCAGAATTTTTTGAGAATTAAAGTACACTCAGCTTAAAGTTGATGAAGTTGAAAAACACTGGTTTTGTTTATCAAAACTCTTTGAGCGGAAGCTGAATCTCGTAGAGATACGGTCAACTCTAAAGCTGACCTGGCTGAAGCCATCTTGGAGCTCTAGTATCAAGCAAAATATTGAATTAAATAGCTTCCTCAGTCCCTTGCAACTCTATGATTATAACTATGTATGATTTTCTCCCCTTAAACTATACTATACATCCTTGTTGAATGGAAATCTGTAGCGAAGTTCAGATGCTTCTTAATTTCCATGCAAGAGTTTAAGAGAATTTGTTTGAAGAATTGAGATATTGTTCAAATCATTTGGAGGAAAAAGATAATACATGAACATGTAATCATAGCTATTTGTAGCTATGATTCACTCTTTTGAACCTCTTATGTTAATGATTTTTCATATCTTTTCATATGTCTATAGATTTCATTTATGCTGGAGGATGGATAGAAGATAGGAAGATTGTTGCTTTACTCAGTGAGCAAGAATCAATCACTCTATAATATGGAAACTTTAACAGCCAAACATAAAGAAAGCAGGAAGCAGATCAGAATTAATTAGAAGTTTCACATAAATTTCAGCAGTTCTGAAAAAGTAAGAAAGTTCAAACTCACATCAGGAAAATAAAAAATAGAAAAAATATTAATTATCTTAAGAGGAAATATGACTTTTTTATTCTTTGCAAAATAAAAGAGCAGACTATGGATGTTATAAACTTTAATTTTATAAACTGCTGAAAATAATATCTCCCTATTCTCTTAAAACTGTTTAACTTTCTGATTTTGGGACTAAAATATAAACTTCCACAATGAAACTAGATACTTGGTTTGGGTTTTAAAAGAGATTATTTAAATTATTGTTTATAGTTCCTCTGCGAAGTTTTCTAGGACAAATGTCACTGAGATATGTTGAAACTGAGCAGTGACTGACAATTTATGGTTCATTTGTTTTGGGGCTGGAAGTTCAAAGATGATAGTAGTCATAAGTTGATTTTCCTAAAATGATTGTGGAAAACAAACAACAACTTTGAATGACAATGAATATAACACTCGCTATAGATGGATGATTTTCACTCTGCCAAATTTCATTTTATTTATAACATATAACTTCTCCAACACCAAAGCATTTGTTAAAAATTCTATAACAGAGGAAAATCGTTGGTAAACAGAATTTGGGGTTTTTTTGACTGTCAAATGCTTGTAGAGTCAGCTTTACCATAAAAGTGACAGTCAAATAAAACCAAAGACGTATTTGCTTTGTAGCAGATATCTTTATCTTTCATTTTGAAAATTTTTGATATGTACTTCTGTTTGAAGTAATTTATACTGAGATATTGGTATATCTTTCCCAGAATGTAAGGCTTTATTTGCAAACTCAATGAAATCTGGATGTTTCATATAGAATTTCTCTAAAAAGCAATTAGAATCACAATTCTAAGTACCATATAAACTAAAGCAAGCTATGTAGCAGGTGAACAAAATGGCATTAAACATTCAGCTACTAGCCAGAGAAATAAAAATATTTGTGTGTAAATATTAAGCACCATTTACCAGGAGAAAAGAATGGCTAAATCTTTAAACATTGTATTCACTATATATGCATCCCTTGAGTCATAACTCATCTTGTTTAGCCTGAGACTATAAAATTCATTGCTGCAAAGTCTAGATACAGCCAGGTGTATAAGAGGACTACATAGACTTTGCATACATAACACACCTGTTTTTGCAACAAAAAAAGTTAAGATTCTTCTTAAAATAAAATAAATCATTCATTAATTTGCACAGATTTGTGCACTATGCACAATTTGTTCTGCTCATAATATTTTACAGAATGGCCAGTTCCCAGAGAGCAGAAATGTCAGATTCTCCAGCCAGAATATAAAATGTAAATCAAAGAATACAATTAGGCTCAATTTTTGCATAACTTGCTAAGAAATTAGGTGGCCGGAATAAGGTGACTACTGCCATGTTAAGTTTAGCAATGAAGGTTTCAAGTGGTGCAGAAAAGCACAGGGACTTATGTTCTGGACTAAATAAATAAATAAATCCACACCTGATGAAGAGACAAAATAGCTTGGGAGGAAAGTACATGCAGATTGGAGCTGATTATTTTTGAAAAATGCATAATAAATATTAATAGCTCTACCACAATTCAGCATGTTGCACCCTTATTAAGTGACTTTTATTATCTGTGGGACTTTTGACACAGTCAGACAGTATTTATCAACATGAGCGTCCACTTAGAGTTCTGTTAGAAACCATCTATAATAATATCTATTTATCCTAGGGTTCTAGAAAGCTTTGAAAATTTGGCTTTGGTCCCAGGCCTGAAGTTGGTGTTGGTTATTTTTTCAATGGCCCCAGTTTTGTTTTGTGAATTTTGTTATCAGAGCATCTTAGGCTAGACTTTCTCTTCATTTAATATCTGGCTTTTAGTCTTTTTAGGTTCGTGCATGTCCAGAGTCCACTGAAGATGAGTGGCTAATAAATTTTAATAAAGTAAGCATTGCAGGCTGACTCTGCTCCCTGTCAGGAGTTCTATCTTGACTGGCTCAAGGTTGACTTAGCCTTTCATTCTTCCAAGCTTAGATTGTTGGGGGAAGTATGCTGACTCTCTAAACCACTAAGAAATGGCTGTAAAGCACTGTGAAATGGTATATAAATCTAAGTACTAAGTGCTATTACTAAATAATAGCTATAATAGTGGTGAGAGTGCAGTACTGCAGGCTACTTTTGCTGGCTCCTGGCTGCCTGAAATTTGGCAATTCGAATCTCACCAAGCTCAAGGTTGACTCAGCCTTCCATCCTTCCAAGATGAGTAAAATGATAACTCAAATTGTTGGGGGCAATATGCTGACTCTGTAAAACCACTGAGAGAGGGCTGTAAAGCACTATAAAACAGTTTATCAGTCTAAGTGCCTTTGCTATAACATTACTTTATCCAGAGGAGCAAGTCATATTTTTGTAGTACCTTGTTTACATATTTGTTAAAGCATAATCTTGCATGTATCATACCTCTATTGTAATAGGCAAATTTTTTGGTCCAAGGGTCCTAGTTTTGATCTTTGAATGAATTCCAGGGACTACTTTCCAAAAAGCAAGCAAAAGAAAAATAAATGGGGAGAACCCTGAAAAACAAACGAACTATGGTTGACAGAAACTTTAATATAATATATGACATATTATTAAATAGAATTGATGTGATTATGCTGTGGGCCTATAATAACAAAGGAACTCTGAGGACCATAGGTAAATTTTGGGATATGTATCAGTCAATCTTAGGACGGGCAATCCTTGATCACAATAAGATCATTGTCTCAAAATTAGGTCCATTTGGGAAATCTGCAATCTGGATGGTGACTTTGGTCACAAATGTCTGTTCCATGATAAATTTTACCTAGCTTCAGTGCAAATTGTAATTTTTCTTTCTTAAGAATATAAGAATGTACAAAACTATACAATTATTAATGAGACTGTTATCCCATATATTAATGAGACTTATCCCATTGACACTATTTTCTGCAAAAAACAGAGGAAAAATTTCCCTTTTCTTTTTTTTTGGGAACAAATATTTGGGATTTGGAAGATTTTCCTGCAGTTTTAAATAAAGGATTAACTAATACTGCAGATACATATTCAAGAAAAGTTACGATGGACTTGCATGAAATGGATATGATAATGGGTGCAAAAGGGAGGTAATCCAAAATGTATTTACATCTATTTAATTCCATTGCTTTAAAAATTATAATTCCTCACGATCTTGGCAGAAAGCAGTCACAGAAACTAATTTGCTGTTCTAATCCTGAAAGTGATTTTTGGCACCCTGCTCTTTGAAAACCTGCAATGGAAAGCTTGTTGGATTATGTGGTTGATTATTCATGACTATCCCAGGAAGTATTACAAAATATAAGTCACATGGTTGAAACCAAATGCCAAGTTTTGAATAACTTAAGAATTTTGAAGGGAACAAAAAGCCATTGTGGTGCATTTTAATTAGCCACATCTCAATGAATCAGATTTGGGAGGCCAATCTGAAGCTAAAATATATTAGTACTTTATTAATATTATTACTAAACCTGTCTAGTTAATTTTTTTCCTCTAGGAGCATAACTTGGCATTCAGATACTCCTCTGAAGATACACTCACTATAAGATTGAACTGAAAGTCCCAAAGGTACTTTTTCAAGAAGCAGCTGGACTTTCTTTATTCTTTCCTTTGTTTTTTTTCCCCTCTTCAAAGAAGTCCAGTTGCCTCCTGAAAAAGCACCTTTGTGACAACCATAACCTGGATGGTTGAGAATCTCCATAGATGATTGAACTGAAAAAAATACAGGTAGCTGAAAGCTCTCTTGGTTGTGATTATATTTATGGGTTATCTTGTCCTGATCTACATATAGATAATCCTCAGAATTACATTACGAAGCAATGTTTTTTGACTCATGCCTGATTTTACATTTTTTTTTGCCACAATTGTTAAGTGAATCTGCAGTTGTTAAATGATTCATGGATTTGTCAATTTGGTCTAGAGGATAAAGCACCAGGCTAGAAGGCAGCAGGCTGTGAATTCCCCCCTGCTTAGCCATGAGAGCCAGTGGGGTGACCTTGGGCCAGTTACTTTCTCTCAGACCAACCCACATCACATATCCTACATCATGTTGATGTAGGATAAATGGGAGGGAGGTATATTCACTGCCTTGACCACTTTGTAAAAATAATAAAAATGGGATTCAGATTAGATAGGTAGGTAGGTAGGTAGGCAGACAGACAGACAGACAGACAGACAGACAGACAGACAGACAGACAGATAGATAGATAGATAGACAGACAGATAGATAGTGCCTCTTCATATCAAGTTGTCATTAGAATAGGGGGGAGAGGTGTTACTTGGAGAAACGAAATTTCTGTAATTCACCGAAACTCATAAGACTGGAAACTTTTCAAGAACGTATCAACAGGTATAAAGAAGAAGGCAGAAGGTTCCTATAACAAAGAGAACTTGTTTATGTGGTCTATGTGGATTCCTGGGGGTTGGTCTGGGAACTTAATTGTTTAATATTGTGAATTGTTGCCTGAGAAAATGTTTTCCTCTCCATTATCATGCTATGTATTCAATAATCAGTAAGCTTTTCCAAAAAGACATGATCCTAGACTTTTATTTGGATACTCAAGATGGATGTTGACAGATGATAAGATAGATAGAAAAATCAATCCAACTCACTCCATTGCTCAACAGAAATCATCTGGAAAGATTGCAAATGGTGATCACATGAATCCAGAATGCTTAAACATTGTATACATGCTGATAGCCAAGCATCCAAATTTTGGTCATTTGACCACAAGGATGGTGCAACAATTGTAAGTGCAAGGACCAGTTGTCAGTCACATTATTCAGTATTGCTATAACTTTGAATGATCGCTAAATAAATGGTTGTAAATTGAGGAGTACCTGTATAACCTTTATGTCACACTGGATAGAATGGATCCAGTTCTTCAAGGATCACTGTATCTTTCAACAGTGTGTTGATGCCAATTCCCAAAAGGCACACACATTTTGTTAATAGATTTTGATGAAATTGTTAATTTAATGGCTCACAGAAGGGCATGATAGTAGAATAATCCCATTGTTAAAGGAGAAGGGTGATTAGCATGCTCTATTATTTTGAAAGTGTGTGAATTCTAATGAACTCTTACATTATAGGCATTAAAATATACAAATTCTATTATTAATATTGGTACTACTTCTAAAACTAAAAATAGAAGGAGATGAGGGAGAAGAAAGAAAACAACCTAAACTCTTCTGTATATTTTTGCAATGGTTTTTTTTTTCAATGGCAGCCACTACAAAAGGTTTTAGTGACATTAAATTTAGTTGAAAGCTAGCTTGGAAATAATCAGATAAAGGTAACATTTGCCCTGCTCTGGGATATTTGCATGTTATTTATTCACATTGTTTGCATATGTTTGGCCTGATAACAGAAACCCAGACAAAACAGTTGCCAACAGCCACCTAGTTCTGTTTGTTTATTTGTTTGTTTCTTCCTCCTTTGCTGTAAGCCAAAAGCAAGAGACCCAGAGCTATTGTAGAAAAGAAAAGCAGTTCCCTTTTGATCCTGTTAGAAAAACATTTTAGGCAAAGTTTGCTAACAGGAAAACTGAAGAAAGATGCTGTCAGTGATATACTGACTGATGGATACATTAAAGGGATGAAGAAATACCAAGTCAGGCTATGACTCTTTTCCAGACCTTTTTCTTTCTTATCTTTGTCCAGAAGAAAAATGGAAAATACTGTATTAGGAGCTGCAACAAATGTAAAAATATGGGCACCAGGTCCATCTGGCATAGAATTGCACAGGAAAGGGTGATAATCCAAAAGCTTTAATATGGATCTGGAGGTCATACATTTTCATTTTGGACTTCATGTCACATGTAAATATACCAGGTTAATTCTGTCATCTTCCTTCTTTGTCCATAACATTCACACAGTCATTGTCAGCTCCATTATGTAGATCATACCAGAAAATCAACTTCACTGGAAACTTAGACTTCTATTTTATTGAGATAAGGTATAATAATAGAATTTTGGAAGCCTGATTATGCTTGACTTTCCCTCCTTCTAATACCTCAGTGGAACAGGCAGCATTCTCTTCTGAGTTGGTACAGTGGTTAGAATGCTGTACAGCAGAGATGTCAAACTCACATCATCATGGCAGCGTCACGTGATGTATTGGAACTTTTCCCTCCTTCGCTAAACCGGGTGTGGGTATGGCCAGCATGTGACACATCTGCCCTGTGGGCTTGGAGCTTGACAGCCCTGCTGTACAGTATTGAAGGCTAACTATGCCCACAGCCAGGAGTTCAGTCCTGACTGGCTCACGATTGACTCTGCCTTTCATCTTTTCAAGGTTGGTAAAATGAGGACCCAAGTTGTTGGGGGCAATAGGCCAACACTGTAAACCATTTAGAGAGTGCTGCAAAGCACTATGGAGCAACATGCTAAGTGATATTGCTATTCTTGCCTTGGCATATATGAAGTCCCCTGTGCATCATGTCCTGCCACATACATTGGACAGACCAATAGAAGAATAAGTATCCGCCTAGATGAACACAAAAATGCAGTAACAAAACTGGAACTCACTTCCTCATTAGTCCAACACATGAAAGCCACAGGCCAAAGCATCGACTTCAAGGGCAATAAAATCCTAGCCACTATAGAAAACCCCAGCTACAAAATTATCAGAGAAGCCATAGAGATTGAAAAAAGACCTGAGAGCATGAACAGAAGAGTTGACTCCACCAGGCTGTCAATTATTTGGAAGCCTGCACTCTCAAACAAAAAAATCTCCACACCACAAGCTAGCCAAACACCTGGGCACAAACAGATACCCCTGATACCTCCAGCTCAAATACACCCCAACCAGGCATCTGGTTGAAATCTAGCTTCCTAATAAATGATAGCTGTCTGTTTACTCAGAGCCAAGCCACACTAAAAGCCTCAAATACAGGAAACACAATGTTGCCAGCCAATCAAGATAAAAAAAGCTACAAAACAGACAGAAGATATTAGAAACACCANACTCAGCAGTAGGCTAGCCCCAAATTTAAAACAGAAACAGCTGTGAAAGTCTGACTCACAGAGGAACACAATACAGAAGCCTGATGATGGCAGATGAGATTCTGCCGAAACGTTGCTACAACTTTAAAAGTACAACTATAATGATGTGGGAAAATAACCGAACAAAGCTGAATACCATACATATAAATACCCGGGAAAACTTAAGAAAACACACACACACACACACACACACACACACACATGATAGAAAATACAAGGACTGGTATCTGAGTAGGAAAACCTAAGTACTGGATGGAGGAGATTTGGGTTAATGGCAATATGTGTGAGAATACTCTAGAAATACCAGTTTACCACCAGTTGAGTATAAGCAAGCAGTGTGATACAGCAGTTAAAAATGTTTGAGTTCCATTAACAAAACACTATGTCCAAAATGTTGGAAATAATTGTTTCATTGTACTTTGTAAGCTGTATTTAGAGTACTGTATCCAATTATATGTACTGAACTTTAAATGAGATATTGAGAAATTGGAATGGGTTCAAAGGAAAGATAGTAGCATGATAAGCTCTCTGAAAACCAAACTCGGTGAGTTGAAGGAGCTGACATGTTTTGCTTGCAAAAGAGAAGGCCAAGGAAAAGATACAATAGCAGTTTCACTTTTCTAAAAGGTATCATGTTCAAGAGGAAATTGACCTATTGAGGATAATTTAGCACTGAGAAGAAAGTTAGATTAAATGGTGTAGACTTTCTTAAAAGTCATACTTTGTATGATTACATAGTTTCATCATTGGACTATTGTTTATTTTTCTGTCTTGTGCTAAATATTCTGCAATCCAATGGAGAATGCGTGTGTGTGTTGTTTGTGCACAGTGTTGAATGCATTGAGCTGATTACAAATGCAAGACTGGAATAGAAAGGCCTGAGGAAGCCTATCAAGAAAACTGCCAATAAAAAAGACTATTTGTAGCTCAGGATAAAACTGTGGGGGTTTTGTGCTTTGTAGGTTTGGCTGTTTTCTTACTTAACTATATACTTAAGCCCATGTCACACTGCACCAACGGATGGAAAGAGGATGTAAAACGGAGAAAAAGACTTGCCCTCCGTTGGTTAACGCGATGCATCCGTTCTGTACTCACTGCGTCCGTTTTTCTTCCTCTCTATCCGTCCAGTGTCCGTCGACTGACATTTCATCTGCTCAAAAAGTTTTGAGCTGCTCAAAACTTTTTGAGCGGAAAATGTATCCAACGCAATGTATCCAACGCGGTCCGTTCTGCATCCCTACGCATACGGGGAACATCCGTTCTGCATCCGTCGTCATCCGTTATGTGTCTGCCTACATCCACTAGGCATCTGTTGTGCATTCGCGCAACTCCACTCACTCCAGCGGTAAACGGACACAGGAGGAAGCGAACGGACACGGAACAGACATGCAGCGTTAGTAGCATGGATGGAGAAAGGATGAAAATGGATGCAGCTCGCAAAGAAAGAATAAAAACAGAAAAAATGTTCTCAGAGGAGACCTATCTCGGTTATTAAGGATGTCTAGAGGATGCCTAGAGGATGCAAAAGGACACATAGTGGAAAACCTTATATTGCCTATAAAAAGGGGAGCAACTCACCTGGATCTCACTTTCAGACCAGCAGCCCTGCTGTGCAGACCTCTGCAGCCTTCATCTGACTCTTCCTCTTTCCACAGCATCCAGTTATGTCCACCATGGATCGTAACACAGTCCTTTTGGTAGCCACCATCATTCTGCAACAGTGCGAAGCCATCTACAGGCTCTGTGAACTCTACTACAAGAAGAAAAGGAGGTGGCAAGAAGTGTCTGGGTCCGAAGATGGATTGGAGAAGAGCAGAGTACAGACTGTACAACAAGCTGATGGTGGAGCTGAGGAACAAAGACCCTCGTGCATTCCAGAACTTCATAGAGGATGCCTCCAGCCATGTTTGACGAAGTTGTGGAGCGGCTGACACCCAGGTTTGACCAAGCAGAGCACCAACTTCCGGCCCAGCCTGGAACAGGGCTCAAGGTGGCACTGACTCTGCACCACCTAGCCTCAGGAACCACCTACAGGAGCAATGCAGTAAGGCTGGAGGGTGCCACACAAACACATCAGCATTGTGCTCAGAGAAGTGGTACAGGCCATCATCGAAGAATACCTGGAAGAGCTCCTCCAGTGCCCCTCCCCACTGAAGAAGGCTGGAAGAAAGTTGCAGAGCAGTGGTATCAGAGGTGGAACTTCCCCCACACCGTTGAGCCATAGATGGAAGCACGTGGCCTGCAAAGCTGCAGCAAGTCGGGGTCACTTATTTCAACTACAAGGGCTTCTTCAGCATCGTCCTCTTTTGCCATGGTCGATGCTGACTACAAGTTCATTGTACATCGATGCTTCAGGCAATGGTCATCTTCAGATGCCCAGAGTATACAACGCCAGTGACCTCAAGGAGGGCTGGAATGCAACCTCATCATGGGCTTCCCAGATCCAGGCCCCCTGCCCAACACACGCAAGATGTGCCCTACTTCATCATGGGGGATGACACCTTCTCCCTCAGAAACCTACCTCATGAAGCCCTACACCTCCAGGTGCCTCACCCGTGAAGAAGAGGATCTTCAACTACAGGCTGTCCAGGGCAAGGCGGGTGGTGGAGAACGCCTTTGGCATCCTCGCCAACAGGTTCCAGGTATCTCTCACAACCATTGCAGCATCGCCCAGAGACTGTGAGGAGGATCGTGGAAGCTTGCTGCATCCTGCACAATCTCATGCGCAACTGCTACCCAGTGTTGCAGAACAGGCTTGTGGACCTCCAACAAGACAATGGGGACATGGAGCCTGGGGAATGGAGGGCAAGGGTGAAACCTGATAGACACTGGAGATATGTTCAAGGCCCCAACAGAGCCTCACGTGAAGGGAAGAAACAGCGTAACCTCCTGAAAACACTGTGCAACTCCTCAGCTGAAGCAGTGGAGTGGCAAGACAGGATGATAGATGATTAATGGATGCTTCCTTCAGCCTGACTCATCACACTGATGAGATTGGGCCATGATAATTTGGGTGCGCCTACAATGAACAGGGCATTTAATAAAGAGTTGTGTTTATGTTGACATGTGTGGATCAATGATTACATTAGTATTGATAAATGAAGGGCCATAGGTGTGGCACCTGGGAGGTGGACCATACAGTCCCACTATGCTTGCACTGGAGGTTTATCTATCCCCATAGCTATCTCAACCCATCCCACAGACTATCTTAACCCATCCCAAAGGTATCCCTGCCCATCCCACAGCTATCTTAACCCATCCCAACAGATACTCAAGCCCATCCCAAAGGTATTCCTGCCCATCCCACAGCCTATTACCATCCCAAAGATATCCCTGCCCACCCACTGCTGTCTTTACCCATCCCACAGCATGCAAAGGCTTAAACCATTTCTAAAAGTTTCCACCAAGTCTTTATTTTACAAAAATAAATGAAGCAAGTGTGTGAAGCAAAGATAATCTTTATTAATAACAAGCTGTAAAAGAAAAATGACCCAAGTAAAGTGGTCCAAATAAAGTCTACAGGTAGCCACCAGTCTGCCTGGCACTCTTCTCTGTCACTCAGAGGTGTGCCAGTCTCAGGGGTGGAAGGGTCCAGGTGCTGTGGAGGTGGCTGCTGCTGGAGTGCTGCGTCTGAAGTGCCACTGGGGTGCCTGGCCCCGAGAGGACAACAGGTGCACGCGTGTGTTGAGGAAGACTCTCAGACCAGCTGGCTCAGCCCATGATGGTTGAGAGTTCCTTCCCCATGCCATGGGGTGTAAGCCCCAATACCGACGACAGGTGTACTGAAGCCGGGCTTGGCTGTGGGGTGAGGAAGGAGGAGTATAGTGGGGCTGTCTGGTCTCCTGCAGCTGTGTGATGACTGGTGTGGGTGCATCGGTGGCATCCGGTGCATCAGTGGCGTGGTGGGCATTGGTGCATCAGTGGAAACCGGTGGCAACGGTGGCATCGATAAGTCTGTGCATGGACTGGGAAGGGCTGCTGCCTGTGCTGCTGGACCTCCTGGTAGCCGTAGCCCTGGTAGGTGAGGGCCTGTGGGAAGTCTTGGAATGGGAGGGACATCACCTGGGGTGGAGGAGCAGACCTGGACTGGCTGGGAGCAAGTTCAATCTGGATCTGGAGGTTGTGAAGCAGATCGGTGATCCTGTCCTTCACCAGCTGGTACTGGGGTTCCGCCATGTCCTTGAGGGTCTGGTTGACATAGGTGAGGAAGGGCTTGCAGTTGGAGGATGAGGAGTCGGTGTGGACCAGCTGGGAGAGGATATTCTATGCTGCTCCTGATGGTGTCTCTTATCTCCAGCAGGACAGTGTGGCTCGTCCCTCCTGTCTGGCTCTCTTTGTGTGGAGGGTGGAGCTGGGGGTGGATGCGGGTAGGACTGTGGTGGAAGTGCCGTCTCCTTTCTCCCACTGCGCCAGGGAGTCCTCTATGCGCGCTCTGCCACGGTTAGAACAGCTGTCCGCGGGTTTCTCCGTTGTGGCACGCTCCCACAGACACCTGCCTGGAGACAGGAGCTGACTTTCGGCCCGGGAGAGGACTGGCTCTCAGCAGGCTGCCTGAGAGAGAGGGTTGTGAAAGGGGCTTCTCCTCGGTGGCAGATCTCACCCTCCAGGAAGCTGCACTTGGCCATGACGTAGGTCTCTGTGTCCATCAGCTTGACCGCGGCCAGATTTCTTGAGGTGCAGCTTCCCGTACCAGGTGTGGCATGGTGTTTCCACCAGCTGAGGAGCACCACCAAAAGTTGCCCAGGCTCCGCTTCTCCTCCAAAGCAGCCTGCTTCCTTTTGGTGCCTGTAGAGCCTGTATCCCTTCCGCCATAGATAGTCATTCTCTCTCAGCCACTCCAGCACCTCCTCCTCATGTTCCTCCTCGGATGGAGTAATTGCCTCCTCTCCCGTTCTCGCCTATGCCCTTCTTCCTCCTTTGCAGACCCATGGCCTCATCAGAGGGCTTCATGTAGGCTGCTCCTCCACACCACAGCAGCAGCATCACCAGCAGGATCATCATCTCAGCAGCAGCAGCCAGCATACAGCAGGATATCATCATAGCAGCAGCAGCAGCACCAGCATAACCAGGATATCATCAGCCAGAGTTAAGCACCAGCATGCCAGCAGCACCGGAATCACCAGCAGGACCAGGAGCACAGCAGCGATCGAGCGCAGCCAGTGACACGAGCAGGTAGCCAGCGAGCATACAGCAGTCGACCAGCGTGCACTGCCAGGCCTTCCCAGAGAGCCTTCCCTACGCGACAGAGCCATACAAGTATGCAGGGCCTACGCATCCTAGGCACCATGCAGGCCCTCGATCGAGCGTTGGGCACTCTGCCTAGCACGGCAGCACGATTGCTGACGCACAGGCCATGCAGTGCAGTCAGCACCAGCAGCAGCTAGGCAGCAGACTGCATCTCAGCCGGCCAGCACAATGCATGCCAGGTCGTATCTCGCGATGACAAGCAGAGCGATCCGAGGCAGGTACGCACACAACCCCTAGGCAAGCCAGCGATCTTCAGCAGAGAACCACCAGAGTAGACCTGAGGCACCACCATAAGCAGCCTCAGCAGTCTCCTCCAGCAAAGACAGTAGTCATGCAGAAAGGCATCCGAGCCCCGCAGCCATTGAGCACATCAGCCAGATTAAGCGCTATGAGCAGAAGCACCACCGCGAGTAAGAACACAGATCCAGGCTCGTCATAAGAAGCACGATAGCCCCAGAGCCTTAAGAGCAGCCATGGACTGGCCCCAGACAGAGCGGCAGCTCGAATGCGCCGTGAGCAGTGCCTTGCTTGGCCGCCGGGCGGCAGCAGTGGCTGACGCTTCTTCTTCCCCATGTGGTTTCGGGAGTGCTGAGCTGGCGGCAAGGGTGCTGGCTGGCAGGCGAAGGCAGGCAGCTAGGCAGGCGATAGGCAGGCAGCAAGGCTGCAGGAAGGCAGGCAGCAGGCTGGCAGGCAGGCTGGCAGGAAGGCTGGCAGGCAGGCACAAGGCTGGCAGGCAGTCTGGCAGGCAGGCAGGCAGCAAGGCTGGAAGGGAGGCTGGAAGGCAGGCTGGCAGTAGGCTGGCAGACAGAGCCAGACAGCAAGGCTGGCAGGAGGCTGGCAGGGAGGCTGGCAGGCAGGCTGCAGCAAGGCTGGCAGGCAGGCAGACAGCAAGGCCGGGCAGGAAGGCAGGCAGCAAGGCTGGCAGGAAGGCTGGCAGAAGGCTGGGCAGGCAGGCACCAAGGCTGGCAGGCAGTCTGGCAGGCAGGCAGGCAGCAAGGCTGGAAGGGAGGCTGAAGCAGGCTGGCAGGTAGGCTGGCAGACAGGCAGACAGCAAGGCTGGCAGGGAGGCTGGCAGGGAGGCTGGAAGGCAGGCTGGCAGCAAGCGGCTGGCAGGCAGCAGATAGCAAGGCCGCAGGAGGCTGGCAGGCAGGCGCAGCAGGCTGGCAGGCAGCAAGACTGGCAGGCATGCAGGCAGGCTGTAAGGCAGGCAGGCAGGCAGGCAGGCAGGCAGGCAGTCGATGTGTCTGGAAGCAGGTCTTTCCTCTGAATGTGACCTGCTTGGGAGCTGACGCAATGCATCCTCCCCGCATGCACAGTGAACGCTAGGCATCCACTAGGCTTCCGCTAGCATCCGCTAGGCTTCCGCTCTGCATCCGCTTCATCCGCTAGGCTTCCGCTGTGCAACCGCTTCATCCGCTCTGCATCCGCTCTGCATCCGCTCTTTCCGTTCCTGCCGTCCGCTTTGCTGCGGTCCCCCCGGAAGCTTGCAGATTGCCATCCGCTCTCAATCCGCTTCCATCTGCTAGGCTTCCGTGGAGCATCCGCTTTCCATCCGCCCTGCGTCCTCCCCCCGTCCATTCCTTTCCGTGTTGTCTGCTCTGTTTTATTGCAAATTTTTGCCCCTTTTGAGAGCGGATAACAATGGATGGAACATTTTTCTCGTCCGCTATGTCCTTTTTACAAACATTTTGCATCCGTCGGCCAGTGTGACAGGGCCTTAAACGAAGCATACTGATGATATTATCTACTTATGTAATGAAGGCAACCAAGCTCAGAAAACACCAAGAACCCTACAAGAAAAGTTTTTTAAAAACTTCTTTTGTTTTAGCTGTTTAAATTAGCTGGATATATTCATTGATATGGGCCTTTTTCCCCTATAAAAGCTAGTTTACAGGTTTCTAAGACAAAATTAAAAAAACAATAAAGATGTCTGCACATGTATAAACACAGACAGAGAGACAGATACAGACACACATACCTTTTGGTAATGTAGCATCAGGTATTGCAAAATTTGTTTACATAGCTACTTGCTCATGGATATTTGACCATTTTTGCTCAGTGAGATATATGTTTGAATAACTGTATCAGATTACACTGTTATATTCACCCACTTTATCTTAGAATAAGTTTACAAGATAAGATACTTGTTTTGTATTCAAAACAAAAGGCATACCATTTGCCATATATAAAAAAGTGTGTTTGTGTGCTCAGAGATTTCAGCATTTGAAATTTGCATTCACATGTATGAACAGAAGTTGCCAAGGTGCGATTCATATTATAGTATGTTGATGAACCTTCCACTGTCAATCTTATGTTCAACAAACAGTGTTCAAGATAATGTGCATAACAGGACAGAAGGCTTTCCCGTTATAATGGATAGAAAACAGTTAGGATCTGAAGAAATCTTATGCCAAATAAATAAAAATAAGCTTAATTCCATTTAACTTCCATCTTAACCCAAACTATTCCTTACTCTATTGCCACATGTTCTTGTTGCACCATTAAATTCAAATAGCTAGCCCCATCAGTACATAGAGATGTAAATCAGTCAAAGTGAATTAAGTTTTGCTCAAGGCACTCTGTACAATTATGGTACAGCTATTAAAGCAGAGAAAACTAAGACTTGGGAAATGTTTACCATGACACTGGATTTAGCCTATTAACTAATCAAATTGAAATAATTCTCAAAAGAATAAGCAATCCTATAACAGATAGGCTATCACCCAAAAAAACCTTCCACTGCAACTATAATGACAATTAACTTAATTCTTAATTCCTAGCTTCTTTGCTCTAGAAAAAAAGATTAGCATTGGAAGATCATCTATGCCAATGAGCAAAAGGTTGAAGAAATGACCATAAAAAAGATAATTAAAACATGTATTTTGCTGGAATCTGTATTAATAGAGACGATATTATTGCTAGCTTGAAAAATAAGAACAATATTTTTGGAATTGATTAAAGTTTTATTCACATCATAAATTCTTATCTACCCAAACCAGAAGAGAAAATGAATGACACCCAAGTGAGGTAGATGCATTCATCACATATATATCATGCATGACATAGTAAATGAGGTAGGCTATTCTTCTTTGGTCACAGAGCGAAAACTTGGGGTGGGGGAATCATCCATTACAACAAAATATAATGATATACAGAGTCAATCAAAGAAAGCACATAAAGCAGTTGAGATGTTATTGCCATCAGGTTCAAAATTCACAGGGTTTTAAAGAAGGATTGGACAAATTCATAAAGATAAAGTTAATGGCTACTTGCTATTGTCTGAACCATGGATATCTTGTTTGAGGTACCAACTGCTGGGCTTCTTTTTCTACTTTTGAACTTCCAAACACATTTAGTTGCCTACTGTATGACACAGAATGCTATATGGTTCCTGGGCCGATCCTAACTGAACTTTTCTTATGTTGTTGTAGTCTTACCTCACATATTAAAAACCTTTTCAACTCTAGAAAGCATTAAGTGATCTTACCCACATTCCTAATTCCTCCTTAGAACAAATATATGCAAATATATGAATTTTCTTAAGTTATTCAAAGATAGAAGGTAGTTAATTATTTCCCTAAGAGAGGAATTAGATTAAATTAACACTAACAAATATGTTCTATTGGCATTAGAACCTATTATAATTCCAACAAATATGGTGTAATTAGTTTCATAGGATTGTCTAGATTGTCATTTATGGAAGATAGCTTGATCTTATTTTTCCTTAAGAAGGGAATTGTTCTCAGTGTTCTCAATGACTCATTGCAATTCTGTTTCTATAATTTAAAAAAATATTTTTTATCTCCGTAGAGATAAAAATCAGCATGCTATTGCAATGTTCCTGATATTTCTACTCTACCACTTGAATAAAAACAATGGCTACAAGGTTATTAGGTGGTGCATATGGGATATTTAAATATCTTTCTTTTTCTAAACAAACAAATGTGCAGCTTCAAAAGTCCAGTGGCAGCCCTGCTGAATGTGTTGTTTCTTTCTGACCTCACATAGTCCATCCAGAATGACTAAAAGCTTCACTTTGTTATTTGCTAGCTTTTAAGTGTACAATTTTTGACAGTCTTCATTACTCTTTAATAAGCTTCTTTTGTAGCTGAATTCATTCTTTAGATTCTGCTAGGAAATGGCATTCAATGTTTTGTCTAGAGTGTTTTATAAAAAACACTTTAAAATATGCAAAGTGATGCTTTGTTTGAAAGAGAAACATACCATTTATATTTTCTCCCCTTTTCAGATCTAGAAAACCTCAAAAGTGTTTTTAAAAGTTATTTATTATTAGGGAGGTGCATGCTCCTTAATGGATTTATTTTAGGATAGAGAAAAGGATTATTCTGTTTCCTTTTAATGCCAAGTTACCAAAATAAAGCAGGAGGTATGCCTGAAGAGCAAACAGGAAAGCCAAAGATTAAAACTTGCCTTATTTGAAAGTGGATGGAGATGGAGAAAGAAAAGCAAACTATGTATTCTAGACTTTTCTTATAAGTTAATTTTATATTTAACTTACTATTTTTATAACTTATAATTGGCTTATGTAGCTATTAAAATGTAAAATATTCTTTGTACAGGAATCTAGGTAGATTCTATTTTGCATTGGGGAAATTTAAATGATAAAAATGCTGTCATTCTGAGTTTTTATGCAATTTCCTAATATAAAATCAGAAGTCTGGTATCATAGTTCAACAGAGCTCTCTTCCTACAATGTCTTATTTCCAAGGTACATTTATGACTGATAGGTGAAATACTACATCAACCTTTCTCAACCTCATTCCTCACAAACTGCTGGATCACACTATAATAATCTCCTGATACTGCTTTGTATCAAGATAGCCACACTTTAAAAATCAAGCAGGATTCATAAAGTTGTGAATGATTAACTAATAGATAAACACTTCCAACTTCTTCTCACCTATCCACCCATAATACCATTGACAATTTTATTACATGATGTAACTGGTTTTCTCCTCTTTCTGTTGCAAGAATTTTTCTAGTACTTGAAACAATGGCAAATCTGTTATTTACAATAGTTTATTTTGAAGAAAAAGGAAGGTAAGTTTCAAATTAATTAACTCCTGGTCACTTTGTATCTGAAAGTAGTTTCTGAAAAGCGAACTATTTCAAGCCCTAAAAATATTATTTGACAGAAACAAAGCTTTAGCCCTAGCTTTTATTTGTACAAAAATCTGATTAAATTATTTTCTAAACAAAAATAAATGAAAGAGAATAAGATTTATTCAAATTTTGTACAAATACAAAACCATTTTTGCTTTATATTTTCTATTGATTGATTGATTTTCACCTCTCAACATATTATTTGAAGCAATCAATATTAAATCAAGTAAAACAAGAAGGAATCATTCATATATATATATGTGTGTGTGTGTGTGTGTGTATGGATCTATGGTTATTCGGATTTACTCCTGCGTAAAATTGGAAGTATCCTGGTGACATTTCGATGAAATCTCATTCATCATCTTCAGGCTTGTGTCTTCGGCTTCGTGCTTCTTGGTGTGTGTGTGTGTG
>BHFT01007587.1:0-17377 GCA_004320025.1 Laticauda laticaudata
GGATGGCAAGCTTTTTTTAACGTTTTACATCCTCTTTGCATCCGTTGGTGCAGTGGGACAGGGGCTTAAGCAAATCTAGCTTCCCCCACTATGTTGCCTGCTGGAAGCCATCTGAGAAGGTTGGAAATAATGATCACATGACCCTGAGATGCTGCAATCATCAAAAATACATGCTGGTTGCCAAACACTCAAATTTGATCACATGACTATGGGGATGCTACAATGGCCATAAGCACCAATTGCAAATCACTTTTTTTAGCGGTTGCTGTAACTTTGAACAGTTGCTACATGAATGGCTGTATGTCACTTGTATTACCCTAGGTGTTTGAGCTTCAGGAACTGGAAGAAGGTTTTCAATTATGGTAACTGCCATACGTGGATCCTGCCTTGCCTGTCTGGTCACGATGGCCAGTTGAATAAGGATAAGCAGCTGAATCTAAGCAATGGTCAGAACCTCTTTGTGGGAAGGGAGGTTCCAGCAGCCCTGAAACAGGTGTTGGTCTGCTGACTCCTCAAGAGGACAGCCACGGATCCAACTTCAATGAATAACTACTATCCAAACTTGTTCTAGAGAAGATTGCTGCAAAAGCAGTAGGTCAATAATTAGAAAGCTCTTGTATGGGGGTGTCAAAATCGCGGCCCTCATGAGTCACACGCTGGCCACGCCCTTGCCCAGTTTAGCAAAGAGGGAAAAAGTTACAATACATCACGTGATGCCACTGTGACGCTGCAAGTTTGACATCCCTGCTCTGGAAGATGCAGATTATGTGGATGCATGGCAGTGTGGATTCAGGCCTGCCTACTCAGGAATAAACCTTGTTGAATTTAACAGAACTATATCTATGTACTCCTAGATAAAAGAGTAGGTAAAGGGGTACAGAAGTGAAGCTTCAAATAAATGTTAATTATTATTTAACTTTTTATAGTAAAATGTCTCAAGCCAAAACATATCATACAAAAAAGAACTGTCAGCAACATCCTTTTTCAGGATATTTTTCCATTTCCCAGTGATCTTTTCTTATTTCCAAAAATCAATGTCCTATGCTCAGTATTTAATAACATTTGTAGCGAGTCTCCTGCTATCATTTTCCATTAAAAATTTTGGAGATTATTTTTTAAAATATATTTCTAGAAATGTCATATTTTCCTTACATCTTCTATCTCCCATTTCTGTGTGACTGATGCTGTTCTAACCAAAAAAATTGAACCATCTCTGGAGAATAAGCATACTGTTAATTATAAATTCACTTACCTCAATTGTCCCAGTGGCAAATAAACCATGTAAAGGATTTATGTCGCATACGTGATTTTCTCTAGAAAACAAGAATAAGTATTTAATACAGACAGAATAAAATCCTCAAGGATCATGTTTGTTGGAAATATTAAAACCAATCAAAATATATAGAAAGCAAAAATATTTTAGGACAAATTGAATTCAGTGGCTGGCATTTGAATTACTGTATTTTCATTCTGATGTAAAATATGCACCATAATATAAATACAAAACCATAAACTATCACAGAAGAAATAATCAAACATTTGCTTTTCCCATAAAGTATCTCAAATAAAAATGTTTTAATTCTTACTAGGTTATCCTGACCCAATCTGCAGGTGATTTAAACAAATGCTTGATAATCAGGGTACAAACCAGGGGTAATATATATTTAAAGTAACTGCTCTTAGAGAGGAGCAAACCCTCAGCACTCAACTGTTATTCCTAGCTCAAATGTAATAAGAAGCTATGTTAACATAATGAATAAAGGCTTATTTTACAACCTGTGGGAAAAAAACGCCAAAGCTAAAAAGAAAGTAAGGATTATAGACAGAAAGATTCCTTCTGTTTTTGCTAGACTACTCAGTTGATTTTAGAATTAATGTAATGAGGAAATGCTGACCATGAATAACATTCAACATTTACATTGTATATGTACTATTATATGTATAAGTACAGACACAAAGACACAGACACACACAGAGAGATATAAATACCAATACCAGATTGTTTAGAAATTAGCTTGTGATCCATTTATGGTGTTTTCACACAGATCTTACATAGTTTGGCTCCACCTACTGGAAAAAAGATTCTTAGATTAAAAAGCTTTTAGAAAATATACTTACGAAGCATCTGTTCGTAGAGAATTCAAATACCTTCCTTGTTCCAGATTTAGCCTGAATATTTCAGAACTGTAATAAGAAAGAAAACACTCAATTTGCTTTTGATTCCTGAGTCAAAGAGAGAGAGAAAAAAGCATGCAGACAAGAAGTGATGAATTAAAGACCGCTCTGCTAAAGATAAAGACGACTGCGGTGGAATGAAGAGCCAGTGAATAGACTGGCTCTTTGCTATTCTTCTCTGGACAAGAAGAGGATGTGTGATAGCACTCAAATGCTCCCTACAGCCGTTGTCACAAGGAGACTGCAAGACAATAGTTTATTGCAGGTTTAGAGCTGTTGGAGACAAGGGCATAACCATCCTGCTCAAACCACAATCAGCAACTTTAAAGATACTGGGTTTTCTAGTAATTTTTGGTAATTGCTTGTGAACTGCTTTTTAGGTATCAGGAAGATCTGGATTGACAAGACTGAAAACACCGGGTGAGTGACAAAAATCCCAGTACTGCACAATACTTCTGTACTTTTGTAACAAAAACTGCATGGAGCTGCCTATGAAGTCAAGAAATCAGCTTGCCTTGACGGGGAGTTTAAAATAAGATATAATAAATATAACAGTTATAAATATATAATTATAAATATAGATATAAATTAAAAGTTTTAGGCATTGCTATGTGAGAGTCAGAAATTCAGTCATGTCACCCAAGAAACATTATGGAAATAGGATTCTCTACAGTGTACAGAGATACTGGTAGATGTAAGATTCCTCACCAAATGTCAATGGGAATATGTAACTTCAATGTAAATTCTGAATATAATTCCACTTTCTCCTTTTTTAATAACAAGTCAACAAAAAAAATGTTTTATTATTTGGAAAGAATGTAGGACAGGCCTTTGTAAAAGGGAAGGAATGAGCACTCCATTAAGGAAGGATTTTCAAAAATGATTACTTCATTTTGAGAAACAAAAAGCATGAAAAAGAAACTCGAAAATAATCCTACCTTCATTTTGTTTGGGGCAGAGACAAACACAATCAAGCTCTCAAGATTCTGTAATTCTCTTGTACAACAGTAAGGAATATTTCAGCAATCTCAACTGTGCCTGTTTTTTGATCTTGCCCATCTTAAAAGTCTGATGATTCTTACGCTTCCAGGGAAAGGACTGGATTATGTTTCAAAGTTGTAATTTTTCCATTAAAAAAAGCTTTTTAAAATGTCATTTAATTTTCCAAGATTTCCAATTAGGATTTTTGCATTTTTTTTTACAAAACTTTAAAAAGGAATTTAGATCCTCAGTTATTCATGAAATTGAAATGTGCCACAAATATATTTAGAAAACTATTTGATTTCTCAACAGCACTGCAGCAATTGTGCTTGACATATAGAAATTCTTATTAAATAATTTTATTATTTAACTCAGGGAGAGAAAGAAAATGAATTTTTAAGAAAAAAAGAATGAGTCAAAAAACTATTTCCCATATAGAAAAATAGAAGTAGAATTTAATAATGATTCAAAACACGACACATACCTTGCTCCTACGAAGTATAAGTCACAGGATGGATAATGATAGGAGAAATCTCTTCCAAATTTTGGTATTCTTGTCCTGTAATAACGACCATGTTGTGAATGAAATTCCACATATCTGTCATTGTGCAAGAAAACAATCTGAAAAACACAAGGCAAGAAACCGCATTGGAGAGGATTACTTCTCCCAACTGATATTCTTACCAAGCAGCATTGAAACAAAAACAACAACAAAGCAGTTATTTAAAACAAAGAATTTGTCATTCAAAAAACTGCGTCACTGTGGCTATTTAACTCTTTGAAAGGATGATTTGCTTCAAGAGTTAACTAGGGCTTTTTTAAAGCCATAACAGACTGATCTTTACTGCATACAAACAGCTTCTCCCTGGCCACAGTGGCTACTGTTTGTACTGCAGTCCCCTGAGGGACATCACAACCTGGTTCATCTCTGTCAAGGTGGACCAATACATATCCAGGAAGTGCTTTTTCTCACCAGGTTACAGCAAGGAGCCTCCAAAACTGATGCTCTTCAAGCTGCTCCTTATCTGGGCAGGGAGTTGGACTAGAAGACCTCCCAAGGTCCTCTGCGGCCTTATGATTCTATGACAAGGTAAAGAGCAGGCTGCCTACATCCAGGGGTGAGCTGCTACCAGTTCGCACCAGTTCAGTTGAACTGGATGTTAATTTTACAACTGGTTCACCGAACCGGTAGTTGCAACAACTGGCTGATCCCGCCCACCTCTCCCCCTCTCCTCCTGGATTCTCCACAGGGTCCAGGTAAGCGCAGGGCCCGCAGAGGCTCAGGAAGGTCAAAAAATGGGCTTCCTGGTGGCTCTGGCCTATGGAGAGCCTCTGGAGCCCAGGAAGGCTGTTTTTTGTCCTCCCGGAGGCTCGAGGAAAGTCTCTGGAGCCTGGGGAGGGCGAAAAACGGGCCTCGAGAAAATTCCGGAAGGCTGTTTTTGGCCTCCACAGAGCCTCCGGAGCCAGGGGAGGGCAAAAACGCCCCACTTGTCATGGTGCAGGAGGCCAACTAGGTCACACCCACCCAGAAACTGGGTAGAGAACCAGTTGCTAAATTTTTTGAAGCCCACCCCTGCTGACATCCTATGAAGCATGTGAAGCCTGTTTCAGAAACAGAGAAGATACAAGGGATAGAGACATCACATTAGCTCGATTTGGTTATTTCTTTTGTAAAGGTATATGGCAGCAGTTACAAAAAACACATTGAGAGTTTTACTTTATTAGCTTCACACTATAAACATACGAGAACCAATTGGTTGTAGTGGTTGAAACTGGGAGCCCTTGCGTTCTAGTCCCACCTTGGATACAAAACCAATCTGAGTGACCTTGGGCCAGTCCCTCTCCCTCAACCCTAGGAAGGAGGCAAAGACAAACCACGTCTGAAAAACCTTGCCAAGAAAACTGGAGAGGCTTTTCCAGCCAGTCTCCAAGAATAGGATATAATTGAGCAAAAGAAGAGAAATGCTTTGCACAGCAGGCTATGCCATGATATTTTTTTTAACTGTAGTTCTTAAATCTAAAAAATTAAAAGTTGACATACCTTTGAGTAATCATCTGATAAAATATCAAACGTGACCACTGGGGAGATGAAAAATAGATTACAAATAGCAGTCAATTATATAGAAACCATTCCACACCATACATTACCCCACTTTCTCAAAACTTAATTATATTACCTGCCAAACACTCTCAAATCTTACAGTCAGAGTCAGGGATCAGATCTGGCCATTATAGCTCTCCATCTGCCTTCTCAGCCAAACTTTTCTCTTGGGCTTTTGATCCATGGTACTACCACATTTTGAACCAAGAACCTCCACAAGGAGAACAACAACTTGTGTTTCAGTCCAGGCTCTTACTACTGTAAAAAGGTTCCAACCTCTCCCATTAGGATCAAGGGCCTAAGAGAAGCATTGGCAATATTTATTTACCTATGACATTTGTACGCTGCCTGATTCTCTTTGATCCTGGAATCCCTCCAAAGTTACTTTCACAGCTCTCCATAGGCTATCTGCTTTAGAATCAGTTATACGTATGGCAAGAGGGAGTAGCTCAGCACTCATCCTGGATGAGCAATAAATGATTGCAAGCCAACATATTGCTTAAATATCCTGCCCAAAACGAATCAGTATCAGTTGATATAGAAAGTTATATTTTCTAAGTATTATACTAGCAGATAATCCACAAAAAAACCCCAAGAGATCATTCTCTCACAGAGACTAAATAATGAAGAGAAGGATCCATGTTCAGCAAGCTTTCTCTTCCAATGATAATTTGTTTAAAATCAAAAATCTTTCAATGTACTGCCCAGAGTGAAATTTTGAAACATTACAGTTTGCCACAGTTGTACATTTTTCAAGAATGAAAACAAATTTCTACAATGTATTTTATATATATTGTAGGATATATAGAATACCTTTGTTGTCATTGCATTCAAAATACAATGAAATTTGAAAGCTACTCCAGCACAATGCCCCAAACACCAACCACACCACAATCACACTACACAATATTTAAAAAGTAAAATAAGTTATAATAATAATAATGAAAAACCTAGTCTAAAATCTATTTAAAACATATATTAGGTTCGATAGTTTAAAAATGCCACTTTATATATAGAATTAAATTACAAATGTACTGTTTGATTCAAGACAATTATTGCCTTGGAAAAGAAACTGTTTCTCAGTCTATTAGTCCTCATTTTAAGACACCTATAACATCTCTCTGATGGTAACAATTTGAAATATGAATGATCAGGATGAGAATGGTCTGTGGAGATTTTTTGTGCTCTAGAGAGGAGTTCGGTCTTCGCAATCTCTTCCAAAGAAGAAAGAGAGCAACCGGTGATTTTTTGTGTTGTGTTTGTAACTCCCTGGAGCATTATCTTATCCACTACAGAGGATCCAGCATACCACACCATTACAAAGTATGCCAAAATGCTCTTGATGGTAGAATGGTAAAAAGTAACCAGCAACTTCTCACCTTTTTCAACAGCCTCAGAAAGTACAGGCGCTGTTGGGCCTTTTTTGCGGTGGCCATAGTGTGGACCAACCAATTAAGGTTGTTGGAAATATGAGTTCCTAAAAATTTAAAACTATGATCTCTTTCCACACAATCTCCATTGATATATAGTGGGAGAGGCTCTACTTTGTATCGTCTGAAGTCTATAATCAATTCTTTGGTCTTTTTGATGTTCAGAGCGAGGTTATGACTCTTGCACCACAAGACCAGTCTGAGAACCTCTGAACTCTGAACCCGTTTCTCAAAACTTAATTACTTCTGATATGAGTCCCACCAATGTAATCATCTGCAAATTATATATCATATATATAATTATATATTATATACAAATATATGACACATTTTACAATATATTTTATAAAACTATACAATATAATTTTCCACAATATATTTTCCAAAAGAACAAAAATAGCCCATATTGAAACTATGCTACAACTTCATTCTTGAAGACCTAGCTTTTCCCTTGGCATTGTGGAAAAGATGTTAGCTAAGCTTGATCAGTATAAATGTTTTATTATGTGTTGTGGTTAAGTTTTGAAGTCTTGTTTACATTATATTATACAATATTGTATTGGTCTTATTTTATTTTGCTTTATATTGGGTTTTTCATGTATTAGCTTGCCAGAGTATTGTTAGGCTGAAACGGATTACTTTATAAATTGCACAAACATAGTACAATTATTACATTAATATGCAAAAAAATAGATAACTTAGAGTGCAGCCCCTGCTCCCCAAGAAAAACACAGATCAGAAGTGTACTTGTTTCGAAAAAAACATGGGTTGATTTACACTTTGATATTTTTTTTCCTTTGTGCCTAATTTATCCATATTGCTTTCCATCAAAATCAAGATTACTAACCTTCAGCATCTAAGCATCTTTCAAATTTCATGGACAACTGATAAGTATCAAAACATCGGAGCCTTGGCTTGTATGTGCCTGTTAAAAATATATATTTAACATCAAAGTGAAAAGAAAAGAGGATTCAGAGGTTGCTTTTCTTTAAGAGATTTTGATCTCAAAATTAATTGTTAGGCAAAAGAAAAATAGCCTGAAATTTTGTTCCGAGTTAAATTCAGTAATGAAAATGATCCAAGTTTACACAGTATAAGTTCATGTTTCATATGCAAATGCATTTACTTGAAGGCCAAGTATGTACATATATAAATGCTTATAAAACCTGCCATTCATGGTTTCCGTAAGAGCCACTGTAGCAGTGCCCATACTGTTGAAGTGTGTCCTTGGGAACAAGTTTGAAAACCACAACCCTTTTCTAATTTCAATATTACGTCAAAAATCTTTTTGATATTATAATATAAAATTGAAACATTAATGCATCATATATAATCCCTAATCACATCATCTTTTTTAAAGGCTTCCAAATACACAATATAACCTTTCCAAGATTTAGCGCCAGGAGACACTATATTAGATTTCTGTCTAATCTCCAGAACCCAACCCAGCATTCCTCAGTCACAATTTGACTTTGCAGGTTTATTAACTGGACCAGGTTTTGGCCAAACTTACCTGTTGCCATTATGTACTGCCCATCTTTTGACACCTTGATCTTGGTGCTAACAGCAGGCATATCAAAATCTTGGATAAGTTCAATTCTTCTGTGAATATCTTTAAAATATGAAATAAAATTTAAAGAAAGACTGCATAGCAAACACACCACTATCGTAGGACATGAATGGCAACAGCACTGATTAACATTGCTCCACTTAGTCCTAAATACTCTCTGTTACCCAATGCTTATGCAATCTGCTCTATAAAATGTTACTGCATGAACACATTTGCATTTACCATACAGCACTCCTATGAGCCTTGCATCTTTCTCCTCAAATGTGCTTCTGACACACTAACAAAGCAAAGAAAATGTATCCTTCAAATTATTCTCAATCCCTGCTAACCACATGAAGATATCTACGTGGTTTTCTTTTAACAATAAAAATGTCCCATATCTTTTTCCTACAATTTTTTTAATTTTCAATCCAGCCTAAATCCTGATGATTTGCTGATGATCTCTCATCCAAATATTAACCAGGTCCAATTCTGCCTAGCTTTTTCAAGAACCAACCCAGAAGCTGGTATCTGCTATGACAATCAAATAACGAACAAATATTTTCTTTTGTTAGTCAATTTTTCTTCATCAGTTTCAGAGTTTTCAGTGTTCTCATTACAATTGCTGTTTACGTCTCTTGGGTCAATGTTTCAGGGAATTATCTTGTTTTGTTTTCCCCCACCTGGATTTTTTTATTTAATTAAAAAAAATCTTACTTCATGAATACTATGCTATTTTGGAAAACGTGTGTTCTGCTATTTAAAACACTTAACATTACTTCTTTGTGCTCCTAAGCTTTTAATCAAACATAGTAAGTTCAGAATATTCTGTACTGTATGAACACAACATGCCAACTCCCAAAACAAGACTAACTAGAACTGAAAAAGGAAGAAGTTATAAAGGAACTAGAAAGTAGGAAATGTCTTCCTTCAAACATTAATGAAATACAGAAGCTATGGTTGATAGGAACATGTCTTCAGCTTGGTATCATTAAACAATTTGTTGCAATCAGAAATAATATTAACATGCATGAATGAACATAAGAACTCTTTTTAGAATAAAATAAGGACAACTCACCAACATTTTTCTTTTGCAGTATTCTTTTTTTTCTATCAGAAAGCCACTATAAAAAAAAAAACCATAAATAAGACTCTGAGGTTTAATGATTTGTAGAAAAGACTAAAGAAATGTTGTTCAAGGCGGCCAGTTTTTATTTTAAAAATCAGCTTACAAAGGATTATATATTAAAAATACAATAGAATCAAATAAAACAATAATTGCAGTAGGATCCAACACGGCAACTAAGTATTCAAAAGCAACGAACCTGATTCTGTAACTAAAGATACCTTTACCACCACAAGTAGCATATTACAAAATTAAAAATTCAGGGAATATGTAAGGAGTTGGTTAAAAATTTTCATTACTCCTGTGCAGGTGATTTCAAGATAATTCACTGCAATCCCTGCAGCTTTGTTTTTTCTTTCAAGAAGCTGGAGACACTGTATTTGCCTTATCAGCTTACAAATCTTAAATCATGCAATAAAAATCTAGTTAACTTGGTAGCATGGTCAGAGAAGTGCTTTTAAAAAAAAATACTCCAACTTTCACACAAAGGAAGTATAAAATTTGCAAAAGAACATGGTAAATACATAAAAACACCTTTTGCCAGTTTTGTATCTGCCAGTTATGGCAGAATTTAATTCCTAGCCAGCATTTTTTCCTACCTGTCCTGAGAATTAGTTCAAAGAAGGTACACTTCTAAATACTTGTACTTAAACTTTGCAGGATTCACATTAGACATACATAGGATTGCATTTTGAGTGATATTACTAGTAGTCATTGCTTACCAACCACCAATTCAGCAACTATTCAAAGTTACAAGGAGGGGGTGAACAAGGAGATTTAAGACCTGACCTTGAAACTGAGGCCCTGGCACCCTGTCCATGTAATCATGATTTAGATGCTTAGAAACTGGTGCATATTTACATTGGTTGCAGTCTCCAGCAAATATGATCACCATTGGCGATCTTCACAGCTGGATTCCAATAGTCATACATTACCTTTTATTTTGCAATTGTGTCACTTCGCATTTGATGAGAACTACCTGCATGTCTACAGATTATAGCACTAAAACCTACATCTTGTTGAATAAAAATTCAACACCTTATCTAAATTTCATCAGTATTCTAAAACAGAAAATGACTAGAAAGGACCACTTTGGATCGTTTACAAAGCTATGAGAGAGTATCAAACAAAATCACCAGTATGAGCAATGCCAAGCAATATTTTGCAGCTCATTACAAATTCCTCCAAGGCTCATTGAATTAGGTTTTCATTCTCACAATCGAGTCAGAGGTAGAGTTATAAAAAAGGAAACGATGTCTGCAGCACTTTAAAACGAACTTCTCAAACCGAGAAAAGTGTGGACTGCAATTCCCAGATTTCTTAACAGTGGCCATGAAACAAAATTGTAGAATGCTGCCTTTAAGATTAATACGACACGCATTTATGTTCAATATTAAACATTAATGATCTCAAAGCAGCCTATTTCTAAGGAAGTATAAAGAAGACAACCTAACAAGTTCCAAAAGCAAGAGATTTTATGTATTGCCTTTTTTCATTGGAGGGACAAACAGATTTAAAAGGCAAAAGATTTGAAAATAAGCTGCCTTAGGAAAACTAATAAAGGAGAAAATTTGCATCTCAAGAATGAAGTGAGGGGTCCTTGGGGCTCTCAGAACTTGGTTTTCTTGCAGACCTGTCATTACCCAACTGGGTGCGTCACCAGCACTGATGATGCTACCTTGTTTGGGTAATGAAAGGTCCACAAGAAAACAATCAAGCTCAGAGAGAGCATCAGGGAAACTGCAACCAACCAGGTCCACCAGAGGTTCTTGCAATATTCCTTTCTCATCATCTTGAAACATTGGCCATGCAGGCTCCAGGAAGTGGAGGTGGCTCTTGTTGAGGTAATTCCCCATTAGGAGAATGAGCGCATACAGGGAGACGTATAGAGAGTAGTGGTGGAATAATACACATACACAGCACACAGATACACTGTACAGTAAATGTAGGTTTTTACTTCCAGAAACGTTAAGCAAAGTCCAAACAAGCAATCCAAAGTCATTCACAAGTTAAATCAGTCAGTTTTCAATCCGGGGATAATTCAATACCAAAGTCCAGTGTCGAAGAAAAAAAAAAAAAGTTCAGTGTCAGACTTACATCAAATCCAAGAATATCAGTCAATGAGAAAAAATGGAGCAAAGGCAATACTTTCCAACAGAAGGAAACAGAGACTTCTTCACATTCTCTTCTGAGACTCAGACTAAGACTAAACAACCCAGGTTTCTGGCTCCATCTTATGGCCGTTTGAGAAACCACACCTAAGGACAGTTTTGCATTTTCTTAAAGATACAGGTTTAAAATGTTTATCCTGGTTTATATATTTCTAACCCAAACACCCGTTAGGTGACTCATATTCCTAACAGCTCTCCCGTAACAATGTTTGATTTTAGAATGAATGATCTGGAAGGGACCTTGGAGGTCTTCTAGTCCAGCCCCCTGCTCAAGCAGGAGAACCTATACTATTTCAGACAAAAGTGACGAAACCTCCAGTGATGGAGCGCCCCCAATTTCTGGAGGCAAAGCTGTTCCACGGGTTAACTGTCCTCACTGCTATTCTTCTCAATTCCGGGTTGCTTCTCTCTTTGACGAGTCTCCATCCATTGTTTCTTGTCCTGTTCCCTCCAACCCCGCGGTGCTTTGGGGAATAATTTGACCCCCTCCTCTTTGTGGCAGCCCCTCAAACACTGGAATTACTGCTATCCCGTCACCCCGAGGCCTTCTTTCCTTTAAACTCGCCGGACCCATCGTCTTAGTTGCTCTCCTCTGCACTTTTTCCAGGGTCTCTCAACATCTTTTTTGGGAGTAGGGTGATGATCAAAATTGGTATGTGTGAGAAATGTCGTTAATTTTTTTTTTTAAAAAATATGTCTTAGAAATAGTAGCCCGAAATACTTTTCTCCCCCCCCCCTCCTCACGCGCTCCCCTCCCCTCCCGTAACGGTCGGCTTTTTTGACGCGTTATGAATAGGGGAGCGAAGCGCGCGATCCGCCTTCGGGCATCGCGCGTGGCTCAAGGCAGCGCAGCGCGAGGGGAGGGGAAGCGCGCGGACGGGGCAAAGGGCCGGTGAGGTTTTTGTTGGGGGGGTTGGGGTTCGCGCTCCCGCGTTCTCACCTCCGGCAGGCTCCGGCCGGCGCTCAGGCTGTAGATCTTCACCTGCAACTCTGACCTCTGGACGTACAGCGGGAAGAGGGGCTTGCTCTAGCCCGAAGTGAAGGCCCTCCCAAGGGGAACTCTTCCGGCCATAGAGTGCGAAAACCCGCTCGTCAGGCACTGGGCGGTGACGTCACGGACGGCGGGATGACGTCGATGGTGTCCTTCTAGCGTGCGCTTCGTCCTTTTTGGAGGCGCTTTGCTGCCCCCCTCCCTCCGCCCCTTCCTTTGCCCAAAAAGGGGAGGATGGCAAGGAAGGTTGCCATCAACTCTGAACTTGGTTATGAGTTGGGTGGGAAACAATGGATGAAAACTAAGGAAAGACAGAAGCAACCTGGAATTAAGGAGAAACTGCCTAACAGTGAGGACAGTTAACCAGTGGAACTGCTTGCCTTCAGAAGTTGTGGGGGCTTCATCACTGGAGGCTTTGAAGAAGAGACTGGACAGCCACTTGTCTCAAATGGCATAGGGTCTTCTGCTTGAGCAGGGGCGGGGTTGGACTAGAAGACCTCCAAGATCCATCCCTTCCTGCTGTATTCTGATTCGGATTCCCTTCCCAAAGTGCATGCTTGAAAAGGGTACACGGAATCCTGACCCCCTTCTCCAATGCAGAGGCAAGTCCCCACTCTTCCTTCTTCCGGGCTGTATGTGCCCTCTGATGTGTCCTTCCATGCCAGTTGGCTTCATGCCCAAGTTTTTTCCATGGACTGAATGTGGGCCTGGCATCCCCCATTCCCCCCCCCAAAAAAAGGACAAGAAAGCTGGAGGCACTTGGTCTGATTCCTTGGTTGCCATGCTGTTCATTAGAAATTGTCTTTCCCGGGATTCATTTTCCTGTTTCATTCTGGAGGAGCATAGTGGTGGCTTTCTCCTCCATTGCACCACACCACTTCTTGCTCAATTTCCCCAGAGGTATTGGGGTACAACTGCCTTTTCTAAAGATGTGAAAGACCATGTCTGAAAAATATAGATGGATGTTTAATTCTGGCAGTTTCACCTGTCCTTTCCACTAGCCAGCTGCAAATGACAGATTTGAAGTCTGCCTTTATAATGGTAACCAAAGAAACTTAAAATAGACAATAATAGCGCCAGCCAGGGTAGTTTTGTTAGTAGTTCTGTAAAATTTGTATACGGATATAAAGTTAATTCTCGAGTTATGACAACAATTGAGGCCAAAATTTCTGTTGCTAAGCAAGGCGGTAGTTAAGTGAGTAGTGCCTGATTTTACCACCTTTTTTTTGCCACGGTTGCTAAGCAAATCCCTGCAGTTGTTAAGTGAATCATGTCATTCAGCGAATTGACTTCCCCTATTGAGTTTGCTTGTTGGAAGCTGGCTGAGAAGATTACATATGTGATCACATGATCCTGGGACAGTGTAACTGTCATAAATAGATGCTGGTTGCTAACACTCAAAGTTTAATCACATGACCATGAGGATGCTGCAATGGTGGATAGTATGAAAATCAGTCAAAAATCACTTTTCTCAGAGTTGTAACTTCAAACAGTCAAGAAACAAATGGTGGTAAGTCAAGATCTACATGTACCTTTGAAATTAACAGAGATATTAAAAGCCTTGGAAGAAAATACTGTACTGCTGGCTGTTAGGCACGTCTTTCTAGAAAGCCATTCTGGAATAGGAGGAGCTACCATTGAAATCCCCTTCTACCACAACAGATGGTCCAGAGAAAAACTCTGAAATGAAATTAGGGTGCATGTGGAAGAAATACAAGAGGTGTTTCTTCAGCTATAAGAGCTTGATGGATTAAAATCAGCACTAGAATTGTGACCAGTAATGAAATAGGGACCCATGAAAATCATATTAAACTGGCCAATTATGTTGGTACTATCCTATTATAATCAGTTTCCTTGTTGCAATGAGTATGCATGTTTCTCCATGAATGTATTTCATATATGAAAGAGAATAGTTAGGATATATATTTGGGGGATTTTGTAAATAGGGCATCTAAGCTGTTAATATTGATCAGTACTTAATTTTTCCTTCTTTTAATGTCCTTGTGAATGGCATATGGACATGTGTACACATGACGTGGAAGCATCTCATGCATGCTTAACTGAAATGAGGGAATATCTAAGTTCATCTTAAATGGAGACAAAGATTCCCTCCAGAGTTAGCTCCCCACATGATGAATTTAGATATACTAACATAAATTGAAAACTGATTTTAACTGATGTTAGCATATCTAAGTTCATCATGTGGGGAACTAACTCTGGAGAGTGTTTGTCTCTGTTTAAATTGATTACAATTATAATCAGAATAGAGCTGGAAGGGACCTTGAAGGTCTTCTAGTTCAACCCCCTGCTCAAGCAGGAGATCCTATACCATTTCTGACAAATGGCTGCCAAATCTCTTCTTGTGGGAACACCTACAACAGGGGTGTCAAACTCACGGCATCACAGCAACGTCGTGATGTATTGGGACTTTTCTCCCCTTTGCTAAACCAGGCATGGGCATGGCCAGCATGTGACACATCTGGCCTGCAAGCCAGGAGTTTGATAGCCCTGATCTGCAACTTCTGAAGGCAAAGCTGTTTCATTGATTAATTGTTCTCACTGTTAGAAAGTTTCTCCTTAATTCCAGGTTGCTTCTCTCCTTGATTAGTTTCCATCTATTGTTTCTCGTCTTGCCTTCTGGTGATTTGGAAAATAACTTAACCCCCTCTTCTTTGTGGCAGCTCCTCAAATACTGCTATCGTGTCTCCTCCAGTCCTTTTCTCTGGACTAACCATATCCAATTCAGTAGTGGCATTCAATTTTTTTTTACTACGGGTTCTGTGGGCATGGCTTGGTGGGCATGGCAGGGGAAACATACTGTAAACTCTCCAGTCAGAGGTGGGATTTGCTGGTTCTCTGAACTACTTAAAATTTCCGCTACCGGTTCTCCAGAACTGGTCAGAACCTGCTGAATACCACCTCTGACCCAATTGCTGTAACCATTTTTATGTTTTAGACTCCAGGCCTTTAATTATCTTAGTTGTTTTTATTTCTGTCTATTTTTTATTTTAAGAGTGGATCGTCTTAATGTATATTTGTGTTCCTTTCTAATATTGTAAATACAGTAAATGAAACTTCTAGAGCATCTTAAAAGTAACCACACAAAAATTTCATTGCAATAAACTGAAACATCCAAGCAAATCAAGCAAGGCTGTATTCTAGGTAAAGGTCATTCTGCAGGAAAACCTCTAGTTTAAGTACCAAAACAAGCCTAATCCCTGATTGAAATAAATAGTGAAATAGATTACTATTTTTTTTTTGTTAAGAACTGAAATTGGTGAACTGGGAACCACTAGTTTTCAAACTAGACTGAATCTTTATTAAACAAATGTGTCCCTGCATCAAAGCCACAAAAAAGACATCCAAATTTCACTTTACCTGAAAGGGTGAAAAAATGACCTAGAATTTAAATATTCATACAGAACAGAGCTTGATTTTTATATTTTGCATAGGCAGGTCTTCTTTGTGTTTTTGATTTCTGATTTTTTTGCAAGAAAAAAGATTTATCAAGCCAGATGACCTGAACTTCCTGTTTATAATCAAGTTGCAGAAATATGAAGTGAAGTTTCTGTAGATTTGTTGCTCGGATGGCCATGAGATCAGCTCATCAACACAAAATTATTGAGAGCAAAACTGGCAAATAGAATACACACATTATTCCAAACAGAATTAGATCAGAATAACATATACTTTCTTCACTTACAAAAAAAAAACAAAACACAACCTGAGTTTGCCACCAACCCTTTGGTCATAGATTACTATTTGGGATTAATATACATTCACAAAAGTGGAAGTCAGTGGTGTTAGTTTCACTAGGAGTGTGTAGAAAGTTAGCACCCACTCTTCTCCTAGAAGAATGAAATATTCTAGGAAATATTAAAAAGACGGAACATTATATTTCCCTGGATGAGAAAAGGAGAAATATGTTTTAAAGACAAAGCAGCTTCCTGCAGCTCCCTGCCCCCCCCCCCTTCAGCTCCAGGGTGTGGATTAAGACGATGGCCTCCAGAAATGAGGGAATTCCCCATCTCACCACAGCGCATCTGGTAGCATTGCATTAGTGCCGAGCACTCAGTGTGAAGCCATATGGTCCAGACCAAAGTCTACAAATTAGCTCAAAACCCCCACCCTGGAGTCTGAAGAGCAACTGGATACTTCTTGACACAGGAAACAGGAAACACTAAGGTGGGGGCCAACTAGGGTGTAAAACCAGGATTCTCAGCATCGTGCCCTTTTGCCCAGGAGCTCAAGCCATTGTTTCCTGTCCACCATTAAACCATCTCCAAACAGCCTCTCATGTTTCAGTGTCTTCCCCCCCCCCTGCTTGGAACTGAACGCAGAAGGATATTGCTTCCAACAGGTGCAAAACCCTTTGATCCAATTTCTGAGAAGTTTTACTTAAATGTGGATTTCCTCCTTACACAATTTCCTCGTTACACAAAATGAAAAATAAACTAGGCACGTCAGGTAGAACAGTGACTATAATTTATATCACGATACAATTTTAATTATCAGCTAGAGTTAGGCAAAGGTGATTTGTTTGAGAAGAGACGTTTTGCTTGAAGAAAGGCATAGTTAACTATGGGAAGCCTGTCTTACTCTTAGGAGCAGGGGTGAGGTGAAGGTCACCTTTTGGAAATGGGATAGAGAAGAAAGGCTGCCAGGGTATACTTTGGCTCTTTAGAAGAAACTAGAAGAGGCACTATGTGAATTGCTATATAGGGCTGAGAGTTTTCATCATCCCATTTCCATGTACAAACCCAATGTTTATTATTATTTCAGTGTCTGTTTTCCAAGACAGAGGACCATGGTTACAGAAAGATAGACAGGATGTAGTCCAATGCTTTTTTTTT
>BHFT01007588.1:0-21568 GCA_004320025.1 Laticauda laticaudata
GTGGATTTTGCTGCTCAATTCCAGGTGTAGTGCTAGCAAATCTTTGTTTAACTGATCCAATTGGAAACTCTTACTGTTGGCCTCATTCCTGAGTGTAGCCATTTCAGTTCTTTTCAGGATACGTTTAGCTGAAACTAATGTTGAAATGTCAATGTTGAAATTGTTTTTAACCAGTGTTCTTCTTTGGGTTTTTTTGTGTGTTGTTCATTTTGTTTTAATTGTAAAATTAATACAGTTTATTTTTTTTTTAAGTCTTATGAACTTGTCTTTTCCACCTTATTGTAGTGTCCATGTTAGTTTTAAGTGTATTAATTGCCTATGGGAGACCTGTCTCGAATGCCTCATTTTACTTAGATTTGTGGTTGACTGTGCTGTATCCTCTTCTTCCACCTCTATTCAATCCTATCCTCTATAGTGTGAGAAATAGGAATATCAAATATGTCCTGTTTAAACTATGGAGAATGTTGTTTCTATTCTGGTCATCCCAATTTTGCATTTTCCTACCTATTATTTTAATTTTCTGAATATAGGTATAAGTTAAAAGGGAGCTATGCAGTAACTGGATGCAGGCACATTCAACCTTTCAATCCAGAAGAATTGTAGAACTGAAGAAGTTACTCAGCAAAAATTCTGCTGTACTTTAAATTTGCTAAATGTGTGTAATTGGCAGCTTCTGTGTTGCCATAGAATAACTACTCTTGATTTTCAGTGAAGTTCATACCAGGATGCAATATAATTGTCAAAAATAAGTGTAATTATTTAAGTTTGTTTAAGTGAGAGTTGTTTAAGCTATGTGGCCTGTTTTTCCCTGTGCTTTCTGTGCAAAATGATTTCCTCTACAATGCTTTCACACAATATGATTAGTTAAAGCTTCAACTTTTCCAAAAGTTCACAGGATTTCATGCTGTTCTCTCCTTAAGGCCCTGTCACACTGCCCAACGGATGCAAAACGGGCACAACGGATGAGAAAAATGTTCCATCCATTGTTATCCGCTCTCAGAAGGGGCAAAAATTTGCATAACCGGGAGCGGATTAACACGGACACTGGGAGGACGCAGGGCAATTGAAAGCGGAATGCGGAATGGAAGCCCAGCAGATAGAAGTGGATGGAGCCAGATGGCACATCTAGCTAGGCTTCCGGGGAACCTCAGAAAGCGACGCGAACGATACAGCGGATGCAGAGCGATGCAGAGCGATGAAGTGACATGCACAGCGGGTATCCACTAGCGGGATTATTGCGCAGCGGAGCCTAGCGGATTCCGAGCATTAATTCCGCATTGTGGAGGATTGCATTGCGATCAGCCCCGCAGAATAAACGGAAAGCATTCGGAAACAGATCGCCATTCAGAGGAAAGACCTGCTTCCAACATATCGACTGCCTTTGCCTGTCCTGCCGCATGTCTGCCTGCATGTCTGCCTGCATGGTCTGCCTGCAAGGCCTCTCCTGCCAGTCTCCCTGCCAGCCTTCCCTGCCAGCCTCCCTGCCAGCCTTGCTGTCTGCCTGCCTCAAGCTTGCTGCCAGCCAGTCTGCCTGCCAGCTTGTGTTCAAGCTTGTCCTGCCAGCCTTTGGTGCATGCCCTCCCTTGCCAGCCTTCCTGCCAGCCTTGGTGCCAGCCTTGGTGGCTGCCTGCCTGCCTGCCAGCCTTGTGGCCTGCGCCAGCCTGGCCAAGCCTTCCTGCAGCCTTGGTAAACATTGCCTCCTGCAAGTCTCCTGCTCAGCCTTGGCTTCCTGCCAGCTCCCTGGCAAAGCCAGCAACCACAACCAGTGCTGAAGCAACAGCAAGCCTCAGCCCATACTGCTGCCACCCTTGCAAGAGGCGACGTGGACATGCCTGCCCCCTGCCCTTCACTCTGGTTCTGCTGGGGCAACTGCGAGCATGGGCTCGCCTGTTCTGGGGCCTGGGGCTATCTGCTGCTTCTGCTTTGGAGAGCTGATGAACAAGCACTCCAGCACCAGTCACCTCCACAGCACCCTGCACCCCTTCACCCCTGACGAGCTGACAGCGGATCACCCAAAGAGGCCTGCAGAGACTCATTTATTGTGCTATAACTTGTTGGTTAATAAAAGTTATATGTTTGATTCACACACTTGCTTCATTTCTTTTTTTTTAATAAAGTCTTGCTGGAAATCTTTGAAGAAAATGCGTTTAAGCCTTTGCATGCTTGTTGGATGGGTTAAGATAGCAGTGGGAATGGTGACGATAGCTGAGGAAGTGCAGGGATTTACTTTGGATGCATATAGCTGTGTATAGAAAACTCCAGTGCAAGCATCAGTGGACTTGTATTGGTCCACCCTCCCAGTGCCCACACCATATGGCCTTTATTATTCAATAAACAATGTAATCATTGATCCACACATTTCAAACATTAAACACCCAACTCTTTATTAAATGCCCTGTTCATTGTCGGGCCACTCAACATACATGGCCACCATTCTTTCAGTGTGCATAGGGCAGCTGAAGGAAAGCACCATTACAGCATCTATCATCCTGTCTTTGCCATCCCTCACTGCTCCAGACTGGCGGAGTCTGCACCAGTTGTCTCAGAGTGTCGCGCTGTTTCTTCCCTGCACTGCAGCTCTGTTGGGGCCTCTGCACATCCTGTGAAGTGTCTATCAGGTTTTGCCCTATGCCTACCATTTCCCATGCTCCATGTCCCATTGCCTTGTTGGAGGTCCACGAAGCCTGTTCTGCAAGACTGGTGGGTAGCGAGTGCGCATGAGATTGTGCACGATGCAGCAAGGGCTTCCATGTCCTCCTCCATGGTCTCTGGCGAGCTGCAGCAGTTGGTGAGAAGTACCTGGAACCTGCTTGTCAGGATGCCAAGGTGTTTCCACGACCCGCCTTGCCCTGGGACAGCCTGTCGTTGAAATTCCTCTCTTCACGGTCGTGAGGAGTCTGGAAAGTGCAGGGCCTTCATTGAGGTAGGTTGGAGGGGAGATTGCTCATCTCCCATGATAAGTAGGGCACAGTTCTGTGTTGTCGTCGGGCAGGGGGTCTGATCTGCGGCAAGTCCACGATGAGAGGCCGTCCAGCTCCACCTTGTGCGTGACTGGCGTTTGTAACCTGGGCATCTGAAGATGGACCCGTTGCTGAACATTGATGTACATGAACTTGTAGTTAACATCGACCATGCGAAGAGGATGATGCTGAAGAAGCCTTGTTAATGAAATAAGTGGACCCTGACTTTGCTGGAGCTTTGCTGGCCAACGTGCTGGCCATCGATGGCTCAACGGCTTGTGGGCGGAAGTTCCACCTCTGATACCACTTGCTGGTGCAACTTTCTTCATCCTTCTTCAGGGAGGGGCACTGGCAGGAGGCCTCCCTCCTTGTTATTCTTCAATGATGGCCTGCACCACTTCTCTGACCGACAATGTGCTGATTGGGTGTTATGGGTGGCCACCCTCCAGCGAGTACTGCATGCTCCTGTTAGTGCGTCCCTGAGGCCAGGTGGTTGCAGAGTGAGTGCTACCTTGAGGCCAGGTTCCAGGTTGGGCCGGAAGTTGGTGTTTGCCTTTGTCAACGTGGGTGTCAGGCGCTGCACAACTTCGTCAAACATGGCTGGAATCATCCTCATGAAGTTTGGAATGCACAAGTGTCTTCGTTCCTGAGCTCCACCATCAGCTTGTGTAACAGTCCGTCCTCTGCTCTTTCTGGTGAACCATCTTCATACCCAGATGCTTCTTGGCTGTCCCTTTTTCTTCCCCGTAGTAGAGTTCACAGAGCCTGTATAGAAGCTCCACACTATTGCAGAAGGATGGTGGCTGCCAAAAGGACTGTGTTACAATCCACGGTGGACATGACTGGATGCTGTGGAGAGGAAGAGGCAGATGAAGGCTGCAGACGTCTGCCACAGCTGGGCTGCTGTCTGAAAGTGAGATCCAGATGTGTTGCTTCCCCCTTTTTTATAGCAGTATAGGTGTCCCCTTTGCATCCTCTAGGCATCCTCTAGGCTACCTCTAGACATCCTTAAATATCTGAGATAGGTCCCCTCTGCGAACGTTTTTTTCCGTTTTAAATGCTTTGTTTCATGCTGCATCCATTCTGCATCCATTCTGCATCCGTTCTGCATCTGTTCTGCTTTCTCCCTGCGTCCAAGCGGATTGGAGTTGCACGGATGCACGAGGGATGCCTAGCGGATATAGTGGATGTGCAACGGATGCAGAACGGATGCCAACGGATGCGTAGCGGATGCATAACGGACGAATTGGATACATTTTTCGCGCAAAAGTTTGAGCGGCTCAAAACTTTCTGAGCGGATTGGAAACCTCAATAATAAACGGATGCTGGACGGATAGAGAGGAAGCAAAACGGAGGCAGTGAGTACATCATGTTAACCAACGGATGACAAGGTTTTTTGTCCGTTTTACATCCTCTTTGCATCCGTTGGTGCAGTGTGACAGGGGCTTAAAATGGCCATTGCTCATACATTTTGACACTTTGTTCCTTTATGTCAATATTAACTCCTTCCATCCACCTGGGAAGTCACTGCATTTTTATTGATAAAGTTTTAAAGAAGGAATTTTCCATTGCCTCCTTCCTAGGACTTAGAAAGTGAATAACTGGTCCAAAGTTTCCCATCTGGTTTTGCTTCTACAGAAGGACTAGACATCACTGTCTCATGGATTCTAGTGTGGTGCTTAAAGCACCACACAAAACTGGTTCTCACTGATTTTAGCAGTAACATGCAACAACATGTCAATTGCAAAAAAAGTACTCCATTGTCTAATAACTGAAGAAACTATAACAGATGTAAATAGATTTACCCCAGAATGATATTTTATTAAAATAAGCTTGATAATGATTTCATCCAAGCTGCTAATAAGGTATACTAAAAGGTTTATTCAGGCTTAGTGTTATCTATGCCATCATCTGTCCAATGCCTTTTAAAATTTATTCCATGTAAATGTACTAATAAAAATTGGATCCTATATTTATACGATTATATTGAATGTTTCCTTGTTGTTTTCTTGCCTTGTTTGTGAATTTTTCCTACATTAGATTTTACTCAATAAGGTCTTTGACCATTTACCTCATTTGCATGGGTATTACTTTCTAATCTGTGGTGGGATTCAATTTTTTTTACTACCGGTTCTGTGGGTGTGGCTTGGTGAGCATAGGCAGGGGAAGGATACTGTAAAATCTCATGTCAGAGATGGCATTTGCTGGTTCTCCAAACTACCCAAAATTTCCACTACTGGTTCTGCAGAAATGGTCAGAACCTGCTGAATACCACCTATGTTTCTAATTTATAAACATAATCTTCAGATTTTTGTGTGGCATATTCAACAAATCCACACTTTTCAAGAGTCCTTTTAATGCCAATTCCATCTGGAGATGTACAGGATGCTGGGAAGGAAATGAAATGTGTGAGTCTTACATGGAGAATTAGAACTTTGGAGTTCTATAAAGATTCACCACCCTCTTTATTCAGCAAATATGGGGAAGAACAGTCTCCAAGAATTTTGCTTTTGAAATATGAGAAATCAAAACATGTTAATAAATTCTCAAAACACAGTGCTCATATGCGTTACCATTACCTCAGAATTATGGGAATAGATTTCTATTGGTTCTTTAAATGTCACATCCCCTACTTATTTTAAAGAAAAGCTTGAATTTTCCACCCTTATATTAATGATGTGGACTTTAGGCTCTCTTGCCCCATCCATGGTGGGCAGGATTGAGGATGGAAATTCTTAAAATAGGAGGTGATACAGAATCCCAAGTGATAAAAGTTTAGCCACATATTCTCACTTGATTCATATCCATATTTCATCTACTGAATTTCTAGGTATAATTGGACAGGCATCATTCTACCAATTTTCCTCTAGAAATAATCTTACTATGCATTTTTCGTAGAAGTTTTGGAATTATATCTTTATTGTTTCAAATATTCTTTACAAGTAAAAGATGCTGAAGTATGACACATGTTCTCCTGGGTAAGTGGTATGGGCCATAGGAGTGGGGTAGTATAAATTACACAATTATATATGCATTGAAATATATGTATATATGCAAGTCTTGGCGTGTTCGGGTCTTTTCCCATGTAAGATTGAGAGTATCTTGGCAACATTTCGACGTGGTCCCACTCACCATCTTCAGGGTGGTGCTTTTGGCTTTGTGCTTGTGTGAGCAAAGCATGATTGGAGCTGCTGTCTCCATAGATATACTGATGGGGAGGTTGGCTGTGTAGTCATTTCTTGATTGGTTGATGGAGTTGATGTTTGCAGATTGACTGGCTTTTTTGTAAGAACATGTGTGGCTGAGGTACTGGCTGTGTGGCTGGGTACCCAGGTTGTTACAACACAGGAGGCTGAGAGACACACAGCTAATACCTCAGCCATACATGTTCTTACAAAAAAGCCAGCCAATCTGCAAATATCTCCATCAACCAATCAAGAAATTGCACAGCCAACCTCCCCACCACACAGCCAACCTCCCCACCAGTGTATATATAGGTAGATGGCAGCTCCAATCACACTTTGCTCACACAAGCACGAAGCCAAAAGCACCAGCCTGAAGATGGTGAGTGGGACCTCACTGAAACGTTGCCAAGATACTCTCAATCTTAGATGGGGAAAGACCCGAACATGCCAAGACCTACATACATGTACCCATGAAAATCTATGAAAACAAATATGTATATATGTATACACAATATATTGTATTAAAATATATTGTATGTACAATGATTTTCTAAAACAAATATTTGTATAAACCCTTTTCTAAATATTAACCACTGTGTATATAATCTATGAGATTTTGTACTGCTTTCTATGGATTTATTTTATTATTTATTGTATTATAAGTTTTATAAGTCTGTATGGGCTTACATTGTGTCTCATTCTCTAAGCCTTGTTCTCTGATTGCATGTATCAGCAATCTCATCACGCAGCCATATTCTCCCTAACAAGGAATATGGCTTGCAATATAACAGTACAATAATCATGCTTTTTTGGACTCCCACATAAATGCAACTGAGTTCTTTTATTTGGTAACCATTGGTATTTATTAACTTTCTATAAATTTCCTGTTACTTTTTTTGTTCTTTCCCTCTAAAAATGGCAGAATTATTATCCCACCTTTAGGTATGTGGACATACTTAGACAAGGTCAAGCTCTTCCCCTACCTGTGGCATGCAGAATAGAAGGTGAGGTTTTCATTTGTTTGTTTTACAAAAATTGGAGGTCAAAGAGAATTTTAAAAAAATGAAATACATGCCAGGGAAATCTCTCTTGATTGTTTTTCACCTTTCAGAATTGAAACTGCAGTTCCCTTTCTATTAATAATCTGAAATATTACTATTCTATGTGATATGATATGATAACTGGTCCTAGAGGAAGCTATTGTGTTCTTAATGGTCAATTATGTTAATGAGCACAGAGAAAGTTTTATTTACATTTGCTAAACATGTTAATAAGCAGACAGAAGTCAGTTTTCTTTTGGTGTACAAGTCTCTTGAGAGAAATAAACAAGATTAATAAACATCCAGAATAGAAATAGCTAGGACTATAGATAGTTTCACTACAAGAAAATTAGTGGGACAACATTGACTTAAATAGAGATTTGTAGAGATTTCTCTGTAGACTTTAAATAATGAATTAACTACATTGGTACCTTTTCCACATAATTATGAAGAATAAAAAAAAACAGTTATAATTTTCAAAAATTTGGACTAAATCTTCATGAACTGATCTCTACTACGTGAATTCACATTGGCAAAGTAATCTCATAATCTATCTGTATATGAATTTTAAAAATGCATGGTAAGATTTTTGTTTTTAAGCAAGCAATGTATTATTGTTGAAAATGTTCTTGCATGGCATTCAACATTGTAAAAAAAGTGCGGAGATGTTACAACTATAGTATGTCTCATTTTCTGTTCAAACTTTACTACAAACATTGGTTTGTATTGGATGGGATACTGTCTTTTCAAACTGAGCTTTAATTTCCTGTTGATTGTTGGATAAGGAGATTTATTAATTTATTATTCTAATCTTTTGATTAAATTTAACAGTAGAAAAATTGTGTGTTTATCAGCAAGTGAATATCAAAATAGTAGTTATGTTGTAAATTAAATTCTATAATTTTCTATTTAACAATATGCTGTTAAATATATGTTTAATATTGTTTTTATGTATTGTTTAAAGGCTTTTTATGCTATTATTTTAGCATAAAATCTGGTAGGGAAATTGAGAAAAAAACCCATTGCAATTGCTTATATAAATACACACACAGACAGAAATTATACATTTCCAAGTAGGACATATACTAAAATATTTTTATATTTGTGAGCACCATACATTGAAATTCTTCAATTCTCCAACACTACCACAGTCTTGTAGAAGTGCATACACATAATAAGTCAAATTATACCAAACAATCTTTCACTGACAAAAAATGGCTTTTGTCAACTTTGTTTTATTCTTAGCCAATGGTTTTGATCACTACAAGATATAATATAATTTAAAAGAGGAAAGAAGGAAAAATGTGACATTAGTGGCTGTTTCCTTATTACAGATGGGTAAAAATGGGAAACTGTGCTCTAATATCTCCATCATACATCCCTGTTTTCCATCTTCTGATTCTCTGTTCATTCTCCCCATGCTTTATGTTTCTTAATGTTTTCTATTCTCACCATTTATTAAAATGCCACTTCCAAAATTTTATCTAACTGAATTTCCCTCCTTTCTTTCCATGCAGTTATTCCAGCTTCGTCAAAATTAAACATGGAGAACCAAACCACAGTGCCTTACTTTCTGCTTCTGGAATTCTCAAAAAAATTGACATCTCCAACTTTTACATTTCTTTTTCTTCTTTGTGTTATATCTGGCAACTGTAACCACCAATCTTCTCATCATCTCTGCAATAGCTTTTGACCATCAACTACACAGCCCCATGCACTTCTTTCTCATGAATTTAGCTCTGCAGGACATTGGCATTGTTTCAGTCATTGTCCCCAAATCCATGATAAATTCTCTCATGGACACCAGACACATCTCTTACTTTAGTTGTCATTGTGTATAAGAATTGGAATACTCCAAATACCTTAATCTGATTGGCTGAGCAGGCCACGGTAGGATTGGTTAGTAAAGTACCATTGCAATTGGCCCATCTGATGGTGGGAAAACTTAAAAAGCTGTCATTGGTCACAAGCCACGAGCAGCTGCTATAAAAAGGGCTACCGTGGCTCCGGCAATGTTCTGTTACGAAGTCACTGAATTAGTTAAGAATAAAGAGCTGTTTGATGAACACCGATCTTGAGTACTTCTATTCTCAGGACAGAACACTGGCGACAAGGATGGGATCATTTTAGAAGAGCGAGACCGAAGCACGCGGCAACTAGAACCGAGCAACCAAAATGGCCGGTAACAATGCGCCGCCCGCACCATTCAACCCAGCTAAAGAAGATTGGGAGTCTTACACTGACCACTTCCTGATGTTTGTAGAAAGCAATGAGCTACAAGGAATAAGCAACCAGAGGAAGAGAGATGTATTCCTCATGCACTGTGGCCCTACCATCTTCAAGATGGCCAAGGCGTTAGCCAAACCATGGGACGTAAAACAAATGGCATGGCCAGATTTAAACCGAATGCTACAAGCCCATTACGCACCTGTGGTCTCCAATCTTATTATAAGACATGAATTCTACAAGCAAGATCAACAAGAAAATGAGAGCATCGGAGATTTTGTAGCAGCCCTAAGAGATATTGAGGAGCCTGCGAGTTTCTCAATATGGACGAAGCCATGAGAGACCGCATGGTCCTCAGATTGAACAATGCTACACTCCAAAGCAAGCTACTAAACAGACCGAATATCACAGTGGCTGAGAACATCGCAGAAGCCACCACCGCTGAAGCGGCCAAGAAATCCACAGCCACCATGCACCAAATAAGCTCAACAAATCCAGAACCACAGAACCAAGCTCGAGAGAAGAAGGCGGAGGCAACACAAAAACAAACCACTGCGGCTGCCCACCATGAAGACCTCGACTCCCCGAGTGACACCGATGACGACAATGAAGACATACATAGGCTTCAGTCGGAAAGGAATCGGTGGGAAAAAAGAGGAAGGAGGTGAGAATTGTGTGCTGGATGCAGAGGGACCACCCACGCTCCGAATGCAGATTCCTGGATCCATTTGCAGATTTGTGAGAAACGGGGGCACATTTGCAAGGGTCTGCCGAAACAGAAAAAGCTATAGTCCAAAAAGATGCGACAGCACCCCCCTCCCAGAAACAGAGAGAGAAGCCAGAAGCGTAGAGAACAGAAGCTGGCGAATGAACAACAAAGAAGAACCAAACAATAATGCATGCCAGGGCAGTAAACACAAAAAGGGTCCAAATAACACATAAAATTGAAGGAAAGCCCTTGTGAAATGGAAAGTAGACTCGGCAGTGGTATCATGGAGCACATCAGAAATCTGATACAGACATTAAGGAAGAGAACTGGAACAGCAAAGCCTAATACTCAAAGATTACCAAAACCGAATCCTGGGTAGGGGTCTTGACATTTCTAATAGATTCCAAAAACCATGCTGACAATCGCGCAACCGTTGCCTAGCCTATGGGAATCGAAGTTCACGCCCTGGGAATCGGACTGGAATCAACACCGATCGCCGAGACTGATTGGGAGGAAAGCCTGCTGAAAGAGTTCCGGGACGTATTTGACAGGACCCTAGGTAAGTACAGAGGGACCCCAATAACATTCAGCCTAGACCCTAAGATGGCTCCCATCAGGCTCAAAGCCAGACACGTTCCCTTTTAAAGCAATAATGAGAGCTGTAATTCATCGCACAAGGGGTGTTAGAGCCGATCGACGTGCCAGGTGGGAAACTCCCATCGTGACTTCTGTAAACCAGATGGTCAGGACGCATCTGTGGTGACTTATAAGGCCACCCTCAATCATGTAATCCAGCAAAGTGCGTACCCTGTTCAGTAGTTCAACATCTGTTGCATTGATTAGGGGGAGGAAATTTTTTCACGAAACTTGATTCTACGCAAGCATACCAACAGCTGCCGGTTGACCCTGAAATTGCAGAAGCACAGACTATAGTCACGCACAGAGGGGCATTCAAATGCAACTGACTCCAATTTGGCAATAGCATTGCCTCCAGGCATTTTCAAAGCCTAATGGTTGCACCTTCTAAATGGAACTAAAAGGGGTCATTCCCTATTTTGATGATGTATTAGTATCCGACAAAATAAACATCAATTAGGAAAACTGAGGAAGTCTTGCAAATATTCTGGGAAGCAGGCTTAAGTCAAAAAAGTGAAAATGTCAACTAGCCACCATCAAGTCGAATTCTAGGGCTTACCTTATAGATGAAAAGGATACACCCCACTTGGAAAACAAGTTAAAATGCAATAAAAGACGCACCCAGACTATAGTAACAAAACAGACTTACAGGCGTTCTTAGGTCCTTCACTAAACTTTACAATGTTCTTCCTGGCCCAAAAGGCAACCGTAGCAGAGACCCATTTACAAAATCCGGCCCTATTTAGATTAAAAAAATTGACTGAATTGGGGCCACGAGAACAAGCAGACATTCCAAAACATAAAAGATCTATAATACCAACACCATTTTAATACATACAAACAAACACGCCTGCCACTGACGATCGACCTGTGATAGCAATCACCTTGGAATCGGTGCCAAACTGAGCCACAAACTACAGATGGCAGAGAAGCTCCAATCCCCTTCTATTCTAAAACGCTGTCAAAATCTGAAAGGAACTACAGCCAACTTTGACCAAGAAGCCCTGCCATATAACAGGCATCAAGGAGATTCTATTCATGATACCTCTAGTGGTAGGACATTTTCTGTAATCAAGACCACAAAAAACCCCTAACTAGGAATTCTGGCAGGGAAACAAACCAACCACCGAATATCCTATGGCAAGAATGCGAGATGGTCAGATTCCTTGCTGATTAGTACATTACACCACTCACTACATTCGCCCAGGAAAACCATCACCCATACAAATAGCTTCTTAAGGCCCATTCCCCTCTGCCCAACAAAGATGACCTAGCTCCCACCATCTCTACCCTTCAGATTGAGAACGGGCCAATCTGCCACCTTACCACAGCAGATGTTGCTAAAGCTACAGCGAGAAAGACCCGCTGACACTCAGGAATTCTGCATTGGATAGGTAAGGGCTGGCCCGGATGATTGATAGAGGTGAGACTTATACCTTTTGCAACCCAGCAGACTGAATGTCCCTGTAAAGGGTTGTTAATATGTGGGGGACAAGTCGGTAATTCACAACCAAATTTGCGGGAGGAAGTGTTGTGCAGTTGCACGAGGGACACCCGGGCATAGTAAAAATGAAAAGCCATCTGGCCAGGGAGTTACGTCTGATGGCCAGGTGGTGGACAAAGACATTGGAACAAGGGGAACATGCCATGAACTGCCAGAAATCAAGGCCTACCCCCCTCTTGCACCAGGTCCTAGAATGGGAACTCTCAGAGGCCCTCGGTTGAACTCCATATGATTTTGCCAGGGCCACGAAAGGGGATACATATTTGATAATTGGTTTGATGCTTATTCAAACGCTGAGGTTATTCTTATGGCATCCACCAACTACTGAACAGTCATTAAAACAATTGAACAAAACTCTTGCAACATAGACTGCAGATGTAGTAGATTGACAATGGCCCCCAATTTACTGTCTTGAGCTTTTGGACCAATTACCTAGCTAGCACCAAGGCTCCAACATGTCCTAACAGCGCCGGCTCATCTGCTCAAAATGGATTGAGTAAACACGATGTTCGTTCTATACAAAAGAAGCCCTAGAACAAACTGACACTGGGGACATCCAAGATAGACTAAACAAACTGTTAACAATTCAGCATATACCCCTAGCAAACCACTAACAAAAGCCCAGCAGAACTCCTCATGGGCAGAAAATTGCATTCCTACTAGATAGATTACACCCAACTACACCTCTGAAAAAACCCCTGACTCTCAAGTAAATACCGCTTCACTTTACCACTGGAGACTAGACTACGCCAAAATCTCACCGGGGGCCCATTATGGTTCCAGCCCACAAATACACAAATTACAGGGCCCCGGTCATACCGACTTGAACTAGATGATGGCAGAACATGGAAACGACACATCGACCAGCTTCGCTCTAGGACATTGGAACGCAACACCAACCTACCTAGCTCCGAAGCACCGGCGCAAATACCACTCCCAATAAACAATCCAAAAACAACCAAGGGGGGGGGGAGAAACACAAAATAATAAAAAAGGGAGAGAAGAACCACCAATAACACAACAAAAGGCACAACACAAAGCCAAATTAGAACCCCTGGTAAGACAAAAAGAGCACTCACTCTTTTTCTTCTTATTCTTCTGTGAAGTTCCACAATTGCTAAAACTATCCTGTTCTGGATTAAATCTACTTGAGGTTGGATTTCTTGTGACCAGTATCATTGTTGGACTAGGTTGCTTTACTTTTATAGTTGTATCTTATGCCGTGATCTTCAAGACAGTATTAAGAATCCCTTCTGAAAAAGGAAGGCAAAAAGCCTTATCCACTTGTATTCCCCATCTAACAGTAGTGTCTATGTTATTATTAAATGGATGCATTGACTGTCTGAGATCTTTCTCTAATACTCCATCTTACTTAGATTTTGTTTTAACTGTTCTGTATACCCTCATTCCACCCCTGTTCAATCCAATCATCTACAGCATGAGAAATAAGAATATCAAATATGTCCTTTCCCAAATGTAGAGGTTTTGATAATTTTTTTTAATGTTATTTATATTTTTATATATTTTTATTTCTTTTCCTTTTCTTAATAAAGGAATAAATATAGAAATGGATAGTTGGGGTGGAGGCAAATCCAACAAACAGAAAAACCATAGAACTCAAGATGTTATTTGCAAAAATCCTGAATCCCTAATTCTGTCAATTTAGTTTACCAATGCTAAATATGGATGTTTGGCATCTCTGGAATTCCATAGGCTTGAAAAATTTGCTTGGGAAAATGACATTGTGGGTTTGATAATGACACCTTGTGATGGAATTCTAGCAATACTACAACTGTGTGGTGATATAGAATCTGATTCTGAATTTGAGGAGCTGTTAGCTTTTTGAGATAAGCCTGTCAAGAAACCAACTCCTCAGGTTTACCTGAATTATACCGATATTTTTAGAATATTAAAAGCCTGCAGTACTGCATTCTAATGACTGTGTCACCATGGCTCTTAGTAGTAAACAGTGCAGGGCAAAACATCTAAGATTATCTTATTGCAAGGAACAATGTATTGCAGAAAACAAAAAAATATTTCCCAACAAAACTGAGACAATGTAACTTAGTTTTTGACAGGTGTCCTTATATAACTCTCTAAATTTTATTTGCTGTGTATCTTGTTCTGTGAGATTTTTTTATTTATTTCTATTACATTGACTGAACTTCTTATGCTATTATTAATATTTTATCAGTCTCTGTAGGTTTACATTGTATCTCATTCTGAGCCTTGTTTTAGTGTATATCTGAAGTTGCCTCAGGTCGCCAAATGCAGACTACAAAGGGGTGTAACTTGGAATAAATAATCATTTATAATAATGATCTTGCTTGTTTGGCTTGCCATCACAAATTCCAACAGTTTCTATGGTTTTATTGTGTACCTTATTTTATTGGCATTTCACTAGATTTCTTTTTTCTTTTTCTAAAAAAGTTTTTTATATATATTTTTAACAACAAACATAGACAAACATAAATATAAGACAACAAATAAAAATTTTATTTCAATTGTACAGCGTTTCAGTTGGTACATATTTCTTGTGCATAATATCTATAATCTTTTCCTCTCATGTTTAAATTTGCATTCATGTTACATTAATCAACTTTCTATATCATATTATATTATAATTACATCATCATTAGACTTTGATTTCAAATACAAATTGTCTTTTAGAGCAAATCTCAGTTCTTACTAGTTCATATTATAATTAATTCCAAAATAATCAATTATAACATACAATATTATTACAAACATACAATAGTAATACAATCATTACTATTGTATTATATTTCAATTTCCTACATTTCTATCTAACTATTGGGAAAAGAAATCCCATATCTTAAAGTACTCTTTTTCTTCTTGCTGTCTAATTGCTAATGTTAATCTACTCATTTCTGCACATTCCATGATTTTCTTTATCTCGTCCTCCTCCCTCGGAATTTTCTTGTTTCTCCAATTTTGAGTAATACAATTCTAGTTGTAGTTAAAACCTTAATAATAAGATAAGTCAGTTCTTTGTTATAACCTTCGGGTAATATTCCCAACAAAAATATCTCAGGTTTTAAATCTGTATGTTGTTTTATCATTTTTTCCAGCCATGTGTGTATTTTAATCCAATATCTTTTAGCTTCCACACATGTCCACAACATATGGTAATATGATACAGGTATCTGATGACATTTCCAGCACTTCACTGATTTGTCCTTGAACATCTTTGCTAATCTTGCTGGGGGAAAGTGCCATCTGTAAAACATTTGATTTTCCAAACTTTGTCAAGGACCTTGGAATACTCATCTCTAATGATCTAAGTGCTAGAGCCCACTGTAACTACATAGCCAAAAAGGCATTAAGAGTTATTAACCTAATCCTACGTAGCTTTTTCTCTGGTAATATCACACTACTAACTAGAGCACACAAAACATTTGCTAGACCAATACTTGAATGCAGCTCATCAGTCTGGAACCCACATTATGTATCTGATATTAACACAGTTGAGAAAGTCCAGAAATATTTCACAAGAAGAGTTCTCTACTCCTCTACTCTTTGCAGAATACCTTATGCCGCCAGATTTGAAATTCTAGACCTANTGCACCAAACTTGATTGCAGGAAATACAACTTCAGCAACAGATTGGTCAATGTCTGGAATACTCTACCTGACTCTGAGGTTTCTTCCCCAAACCCCAAAAACTTTCACCTTAGACTGTCTACTATTGACCTCACCCCTTTCCTAAGAGGCCTGTAGGCGGTGTGCATAAGTTCAGCAATGTGCCTACCATCCCTGTCCTATTGTTTCTTTTTATTTTTCTTATATGTATTCATTTCATGTGTTCATAACTATGTTTATACTTATACCTGTTATCTTGTAAGCGATTGACAAATCAAATAAATAAATCTAATACAAGTTTTCTTTATTTGCTGTTGACATTGTTAATTTATAGTTGCCAGTCCATAATTTCTGCCATTTTTCTTAATCTATCACATATCCAAAGTTTTCCCCCATACAATTATTGTTTTTTTAACTTGTTCTTCTAATTTCACTCCTAGTAAATAGCTGTATAATTTTCTGATCATCCTCTTTTCAGTACCTGTTAAAATTTTATCTAATTCAGTAAATTCTTCATAGAACCATTCTATCTTACTATCTTTATCATATCTAGAATGTATTTGTACACATGAATACCAATTCATATTTATCCCTTGCTCATCTAATTCTTGCTTTGTTCTGAGTTCACCCATTTCATTTAAAATCTCACTATATAACAATGTATTCCATTTAAAAAAATAATTGGATAAGCAAATGCCTCTATTGTTGATAGCCAGGCTGGTATTTTCAGATAATGTTGCTTCTTATTTTCTCCCAAGTTGATAGCAAGACGTCTCAGATATAATGTCTCCTAAAATACCCATGTGCTTTACTTTTCTTATACCATAAAAATGCATGCCACCCCAGTTGTAAATCATGTCCTTCCAGAGTTAGCAATCTAACATTTCTCAAAAAAATCCATTCTTTCACCCACACCAGTATTACAGCCTGGTAGTATAATTCCCAATTAGGTAATCCAATTCTGTCGCAATCTGTTGTTTATAATAATTATCTTCCTTTAATGTTCTGCATCTTGCTGTCAATTGTATTCCCAAATATTTTACTTTGTTTGTGATCTGGATATTTAATCTGTCCATCAATTCTTTCTTTTGTTTTTCCATTATGTTCTTAACTAACATCTTGGTTTTATCTTTATTTCTTTTTAGTCCTACCTGTCCATATTCTTCTATCCTTTGTATCAATTTAGATGCTGTTTCTGATGGTTCTTCTAATATAAAGACCAGATCATCTGCAAATGCTTGGAATTTGTATTCTTCCTTTTTTATTTTCATTCCCCATATTTCCTTATCTTTCCTAATGTTTCTATTAAACACTTCCAAAGTTAATATGAACAATAGTGGCAACAGAGGACATCCTTGCCTAGTTCCTTTTATGATGTTAATATTACTTTCAAATCTTCATTTATCATTACTTTTGCAGATTGTTCGTGATATGTAGTCTCAATCGCCTTAATAAATCTTTCTCCAAAGCCCATCTCTTCCATTTGCAATAACATAAACTGCCAATTTACATTATCAAAGGCTTTCTGTGCATCTAAAAATACCAAGGCGATTTGCTTCTCTGGATGTGTTTCATAGTATTCCAGTGTATTCGGAATTATTCTCGTGTTATCTTTTATTTGCCTCTCCTGCACAAATCCATTTTGATCAGTATGTATAAAGTGATTCTAGCATCTTTTAAGTCTTCCTGCCATTACTGAGGTGAATATTTTATAGTCTGCATTCAGCAGGGATATAGGTCTATAGTTTTTTATTTGTTGCAAGTTGGTACAAGAACAATATAAGCCTCTGTCCATAAATTGGGTATTTTAGTTTTGGCTAAAACCTCATTCATTACTTCAAGCATTATGGTATTTAAAGATTCCTGCAAAGTCTTATAAAATTCCATTGATAGCCCATCTGGGCCTGGAGCCTTTCTAGCATTTTGTCTGCTTATCACTTCTGTCACTTCCATCATTGAATTTTCCCCTTCTAGCATTATCTTAGTTTATTCAGGTATTTGGGATAACTGTACTTTTTGCGAATATTGTTCAACTTTTTCTTCTTCAATATCCTCTCGATCATATAATTTTTCATAGTACTTCTGTACTATTTCTCTCCCCCCCCCATTTCCATTACAAACCATTCAATGCTCATCTATCAATTGTATTATCCTTTTCGTTTCTCTCTTCTTTTTCTTTTTAATATACTTTATTAATTTTTACAGTTAAAATAGACCAACAACACATACATAAATGCAAGAGAGAAAAAGAAAACAAGAAAGAAAAAAAGAATAGAAAGAAAAAGATAGAAAACAATTAAAAACATTATCATCTTCAACAATTTGTGAGACTTCCTTTTTATCCTTATTTTATACCATATACACAATTAATCCTTACATATATCTATATATCACTACTATGATTCTATCGTATCTTCTTTGCCTTTTAATGTGAAGCCTAACCTTTGATCTATTCCGATTTGTACCAGCTGTTCCGCAGCTGTCATAATAGATTGAAGTGGTCCTTTAATCTTTTTATTTTGTCCATTTCCTGCACAACTTGAAATTTTTGAATAATCATCTCCGATGGAACATGAAGCTGTTTCATATATTGTGCAAAAGCCAATCTGGCTGCTGTTCAAAAATTGTTTATTTAATATTTTCACTTTTTTGGTAGTTCTTTTATCAAATGATGCCAAATAGAAAGGACCTCTGGTTTAAAGTTGATTCTGTTCTCATTTGATTTCTTCCAGGCCAATTTCTAATTTTCCTGCACATTATTTTTGAGGCTTCTGTAACAAGAGCCACTCACATACTGGAAGAAAGATTCCCTTCTTTTTTTTTATTTTTTTTTTTTTTTGTCATTTCCAGAGGTTCAGAAACTCTTTGGGGTGCATCTTCCTAATCTGAAGGAGGAAAGGTTGCACACGTGTAAAGACATTTTATAGGCATTTCTTTATATGCTAACCGATTTTGCTGATTTTGATTTTTCTACCGCCGAGACATTTTCCCATTCTGTTAAGAATGATACTATTCCTAATGTTCCTACTTCAGGCTGATCATGTAATAAATAATTATAAAATTTTGTTATTTTTTTTTGTGCCGTGAATCCTAATAAAATTTTTCAATTGCTGGACGTTATATTACTTAAATTCCAAATTCTTTCTTTGTCCTGTTTGTACCTACTTTGTTTTTGAAGATATGCCCCACACACATCAATTTTAAATCCCGCCTCCGATTTTGAGAGGTTTTGCCAATGATTTTTCAGATTTTCCCTTGCGTAGATCCATAGGGTCGTTATATTTATCCTTTTAGTAGTATATCAAATTAGTTTGGGTGGATTATTGCCCCGGTTCCATTGTTGAGAATCCAGATTGGTATCTTTAAGTAGTGTTTTTTTTTTTTTTTTCCATATTTCTTCTTCAAATTAGTCAATTAATAACCTCTGATTAGGTGTCTGTGAAATTATTTCTGGCTAGTTTTCCCCCTCTCCATATCCCTAAGTAAAAAGCAATGCACCTGCCTCTGGTAAAGTCATGGCCTTCTAAGAATAATATTCTCTTATAATCAAATTCACCCCATTCCTTCAACCCATAACTAAAAGGTCTGCATCTATAATACACTCTCCAATTTGGAAGCTGCAAGCCTCCCCGCTCTCATAATCCTGCAATTTCCTTTAAGTTTTAATTCTAGTTTTTTTTTTTTTCCCCTTGGCCAGATTAATTTTGCAGTTTTATTTTATTAAGTTTCTTCAAAAAAACTTTTTTTGTGTACTTTAATTTGGAATCGTGCTGAAATATATAGAGATTTTGGAAAGAAAGTATTCATTTTAATAGCAAACAATCCTGCCTAATATGAAGTTGCAAGCTTGCCCCATGTTTCTAAACCATCCTTTACCTGTTGGCATTAATTTATCATAATTATTTTCCTTAAGTTGTCCTTACAATGTGCTTTCAAACCATATTCCTAATATTTAACTTTCTTTATCACTTGTAGTCCCATAAGCTTCTCGTTCTAATTTCTGTTTTTCTGTTAAATTTTTGGTTCATTAATTTTTGTTTTCTTGCTGTTAATTTTTAGTCCCTGCTACTGCTCCAAATTGTTCTATTCATTCATCAAATTTTTATCCTCTTTCCTATTAGTTTCTTTTCAATGAAAAAATAATGTCATCCACAAACGCTTGCCAATTCATATTGTTCCTTATCTTACACCTTTAATCCCTTTTATACCTGGTTCCTGTCTAATTTGCATTAATAATGTTCTAGTGATAATATGAAGAAGCAGGGGTGAGAGTGGGCAGCCCTCTCTGACTCTTTTTTCTATTTTTATTGGGATTGGTATAAATCCCCCATTATTATAAATATTCGCCTGTTTTGTGTATCATAAATGGTTGTTATAATATTTCAAATTTGGTGCATAAATTCATAATTATAAATTTTTTGGATTAAAAAATTGCAATTTAAATATCGAAGGTCTTCTTGCATCTAAAACTTAAGTCGGCAATTTGTTTTTTAGGGTGGGCTTCGTAAAATTCTAAAAAACTCTAATACTATTCTTAAATTATTCCTGATTTGTCTGGTCAGGAAAATCCATTTTTGGTCTTCATGTAATATGCTCATTTAATCATATCTTTTTAGCCTACTTGCTATATAGAAGGAAATATTGTTTGGTAATCAGTATTTAGCAAATGAAATCGGCCTATAATTTTGTAATATATCAGGGATCCGAATCCTCCTTCGGGATCTGCAAAAATCATGCCTCCTCTCCATCGAATCTGGCAATCCTGGTTGCCAAGTAAAGCATGTCATTAAAAATTTCCACGCATAAAGAGGTCCGCATTTGTTCTGCTATTAGCCTTGTACAAGCTCCCCTGGATCCCATCTGGTCAACCAGGGATTTGTTGTTTTTTTTCTGGTTCTTCTATTGCTGATTTCAATTCGAACAAGTTATCTTTGTTTAATAATTTTTCCCATTTCTTCCCAATGCTTTTTATTCCTTCATTTCAATCGAAATAGTTTTCTTATCCTACTTCATTAAACTTTCCTTTTTATTATAACTCTTCAAAATACTTATGGGCATTTCTTTTTTCTGTTCTATCCCTTGTTGTATTCCCCTTTTTACCATCCTCTTAGCTGATAAATCATTTTTTTCTTTTTCCTTTTTTAAAGTCTATATGATAAGCCAATCTCTCCTGGCTTGTTGCAATGCTCAAAATAAGTTTGTCTAGTTTGTAATTCAGATTTTATATAATCATTTTTCTCTTGTTCAAATAAATTCCAATTTATGTTTAGCTATTGTTATCTGATTTGGCAATTTTGAAATCATTTGGGGTACTCTGTAGCTGAATTTCTAATTCCTTAATTTTTTTGTGTAAATTTGTTTTGCTGGGTATATTTTTTTTTATTCTCTTGGTATTTATAATAGATTTGTTTATACTATTACTTTTTTTCATTTATCCTCAAATGTTTTGTTTCGTAGTTGCTCCACTTATCATTTTCCTTTAAAAAAATACTTTAATTCCTCCCTTAAGTTGTTTTAGTTGATTTCTTTTCTCTTATTAAACTGAATATTTAACGTCCATTCTTTTCTTGGGTTTTTCCCTACCTTTCCCATATTATCTTTGAATTGATTGTGATCTGCCCTTCATTGGGTAGGATTTTCAAATCCTTTTATCTCAATTTGGCTATTTCCCCATTCATCCATGCCATATAATTTCGTGGTCCATTT